>JAIPRL010001031.1:0-100857 GCA_025469235.1 Pemphigus obesinymphae
AGTATACTTATATTATATACAAATTTAATTTCTGTTTAATAATATTATGAATTTAAGAATATATATATTTTATATATTATTTTTGAAATGTCTAAACAATTTATTATATTATGTTTTAGAAAAATTAATTACTATTTGAAAATTATTATTGACTGTTAATTATAAAAAAAACTATATATTATTGATTTTGTAAAAGAAAAATATATAATATTATGAATTATATTTTAATTATTTTTAGAATATACAATTTACATATAATACTGACATTTGAACAATATTTTTATATATGATTTATATATATTTTTTTAAAGTATACTTACAAAATATACATTTGTAATTTCTGATTAATAATATTATGAATTTAAGAAAATATATATTTTATATATTATTTTTTTATTGTCTACACAATTTATTATATTCTATTTCCGAAATGTAAGTTACAAATTGAAAATTATAATTGAATATTATTTATGAAAGAACTATATTTTATTGATTTAATAAAAGATAAATATATAATATTATGAATTGCATGCTAATTACTTTTTAGAATATACAATATATATGTAATTATGACATTTGAATAATATTTTTAAATATGATTTAAGTATATTTTTTAAAAGTATACTTACATTATATACAAATTTAATTTCTGTTTAATAATATTATAATTTAAGAATATATATAATTTATATATTGTTTTTTAAATGTCTACATAATTTATTATATTCTATTTCAGAAAAATTATTTACTAGTTGAACATTATAATTGAATATTATTTATGAAAAAACTAAATCTTATTCATTTAATAAAAGATCAATATATAATATTATGAATTACATACTAATTACTTTTTAGAATATACAATATATATGTAATTATGACATTTGAAAAATATTTTTATATATGATTTATGTATATTTTTTTAAAGTATACTTACGATATATACAATTTTAATTTCTGCTTTATTTTAGAATAAGTAAGTAAGTAGAAGTAGCGTATACTTATATTTTTTAACAATGTAACTTATGACGACCGTGACTTATAATATTTACATGTACATGAGATTTATATGAACTAGGATTTTCATGTACCTAATTAAAAACCAAAAGACATGTGTAAATATTAAATATATATTTAATAAAAAAAAAAATATTTTATATATTAAACGTATAGGTAGGAGGTATATAATTGTTAATTTTTCGTTAATGATATCAACGTTTTTTGTCGTTTATTTTGCATAAGTTAACATAACTAACATAGTTTGAATCTTTAATGTGTACCTCGGAAACATTAGAATGTATTTGTATTTATTAAACTTTCCAAGAAAACCAAAAAATTAAATTATAGGTGTACCATATAAGATTTTTATATTTTAAATCTTCCTTTATAGCTATCTTTATTAGTTATTTATACTTATTTGTAGTGACTATATTGTTATTGTCATTCACTAAATTATAAAATAAAAGAACAACTAAACTTTTTCGTTTAATCAAACGCATTTAATAAAAATGTATACCTGACCATTATACATTTATATCAGCCATTATGATCCACATAGACCATAGATAAATATTATATATTTGCATAAGCATACAGCTGAATTCTACTATCACCAATAATGCGTGCAAGTGAAGCTCATGTCACAAAATATTCTGTGCTCGTATCGCCATTCGATAACGGGACAACGTTTATAAAATTATGTATTTAGGTACATATTGTATGTGGTAGTGAATTAACCGCTATAAATAAACTGTAGGTATTATAGTGCATATATGTATACATTACTGTAAATGGTTAAGGAATTCATTGGTTATAGATATTAAAGTTTACTATATATACCTGTAGTTATATAATACTTAAAATATATCTGTTTTGTAATCAAAGTCCAGCGTCTTAAAGGTAAAATAAAATTCTAAAAATTGTCCTACAGTTTAAGTATGTATATTTGACATTGGTTAGAAAGATCTTATCACGGTCTTTCATAGACTATTATAGGACACTCTAATAGTCTAATATAAACCATTATACTTTGATCATAGTGGTTAAAAATCCCAAAATCACTAAAAGTGAAAAAATAGGACTCTAAGGTACAACTTTGTATTATATAGGTACTGACATACTGCAGTGTAACAATTAAGTACAACCAAATGCAATTTTATAAATTAAATGAATAGGCATTAACTTTTCGAAAAAAAAAAAATTTGAAATACAAAGAAAGTGTAATTATATCGATTGCTGAAAAAAAAACAATTATATATATAACACAATAATACACATCGTTAAACATAATATATTCGGAATCAGATTTTTCTTTCTATGAATATACGTAGAAATATTATTGTCTAGGTACCTAATTAATTTTTAAAAAAAAAGTTTTATTTTCGTATCGAAATATAAAAAAACTATTTAAATGTTTTTTTTTTTTTTTTAAATAATTACAATAATTAAGATGATATTGGCATTACGAATTTGTAACGTTTTATATTACTATAGTCGTTAAATTTGTACAATAAAGCAATATAGTCCAACCGTTGTTGCGGGATGAAAATGGCCTCAAAGGGTCGTCGACTGCGTTGTAATACACTTGTATATACACTTCATTGATTTCACAATATTATTTTATTTTAAATATTTATAAATGGAGAGGTACTCGGTTGTACACCTATATAAAGGGATATTTGAAGTATACAATACCTTTAAACTCGGCTCTTGCTTTCATTCACTTTAGCCTTTGATCCGAAAACTAATAGGTATACTTTGACATAACTCAATGTACAAAAATATAATATGCTGTTATTTTTAACAATACGTCAAAACACTGATTGTGGAATATTCCTATATGCATTTTATTATTACATTACATTAAATGAAATATTAAAAGTATTCTCATTCAGATACAAATTACATGTATTATATATATGTGTGTGTGTGTGTGTGTGTGTGTGTACAAATTGCAACTTTTATGTTTTATTAACTTTACTGTACTATTTTATAATTAAAAAAATAATAATTCAATAGTTTATTATTTATTATTATCAGTGGTGTATTTAGAGTTTCGTTGCCCTGGGTGTATAAAAAATTTTTGGTATCTCCAAAATACCGACGGAAATACATCTTTAAAATGTGAAAATGTAAAAAAGGCATCAATTTTTTATTGCATTTTTTTCCAAGCTGAAAAAACATCGAATATCAAATATTTCAAAAAGTATTGTTCATACAAAACCCTTTAAAATTTGCTACCCCTAAAAACATGATGCCCGGGAGTAATAGGGAGGCTAAATATGCCGAAGATTTATTGTTAATGTATCTCCACATTAACTTTTTTTTATTGTCTGCTCATTCTAAGTCCAACAGTCTGATAACACTTTTTAAAATACATTTATAGATTCTTCATTATACTTACTCGAGGAAAACGCATTTTTCATTTTCATACTTTATATTATAATAAAAACCATTTAAAGTTCCTAAAATTTTCAAAATATATTGTAGAGTTATTGTTTATAAAAAAAATGATTGCTTTATTGTATTGTGAGCCATAAGAATAGAGATGGATTTTTAATGCTCTAGAAAAATCAAAAATTCTTTTAAAAATACATTTATGCGACCTAAATTCTAGCACTTGAAATAATTTCATTATTAATTATTATGTATATTGTTGATGAATATAAAATAAGAAAATGTAAATAAATCCATTTCCAAACGGAAAAAAACTATTTATGATCCTAGAAAAAGTCTGAAAAACAATCTTCTAAATACGTACCTGAAATCCATTATATAATGTATTTTTTTATTATTATTGATAAATGAAATAAAAATTGAATAAAATTAAAATTTTTTTTAAAAACATTATATAGGTAGAGATCTTATTAAAAAATATGGATTTTATTTACATTTTTTTATATTTTATAACTAGGTATAGGTCAATCTAAGATCAAAAAAAAAATAAAAAAATAACCTAAATAAAACACAATATTTGAAAAATTACCATAAATCGGATTGTAAACACATAATCAATAGTTAATGTTATTATTAGTAATATCGTTATTTGGTTCGCTGTATTAATTAGCTAAGCTAGGTGTTTAAACTCCAAACTTAACTAAAACTCGATAATATAATATAAATTATGCATAGCGTGTTTGTTTCCTACATTTTCGTGAGTATAAACGGAAATATTAAATGAAGGTGTGGCGCGTTTACAAAGATACGATCAAATTCTATGATAAAATGAATTTACGCCTAACAATAAGTTTTTGGAAATAATATCCATTTATATTGTATACACTTGGAATTATTTATAAATAAATATATTTTCTAAAATTAATTGAGTATTTGACTCATACAGAATTTAAATGAAATATATACTTAACATATATATTTATCGTTAAAATCAAAATTGTCTGTATTACTACAGTTCATCTATACTTTTATACATAGGTACCAATATTTTTAATTGTTAATCATTTTATTCGTTATTTTTGAACGATTGAATTTTTTTTTTTTTTTTTTTATTTTTTTATTCAGTCAGTGGGGTAGTAAAATTGTGACGAAATAAAACAAAATAATTATCGCGGTCGCTCTTCGCACTTTGTCTGTTTTTCTTTATGTTAAACAATAATTAAAATAGCCCCCCCCCCTCCAACACATAGTCTTATATTATTATATACATTATTTTTAATGTTTTTTCAAATCATAATTAACAACTAAATACTTTCACTGATTATACAACACATATGAATTTTTATTTTTTCGTATTTTATTTTAGATGGTATAATGCATTATTTATCTCAGAATATGTATTATATAAATTATGAATATTTCACTACTAATGTGTCTTAATATGAATACTATTAATTTATGTTATAATATATACATTATACTCGTATATTATAAACTATAGTAAAACATATATTGTTTTCCTATAATAATGTTTTAGTTTCTGAGCATAGCGGTGAATGTATTGGTTTTAGAATAATGTGTTTTTGTTATTTTTTTTTTTTTTATGTACGTATATACTTTTTCGAGTAGAAGGAGTAAAATACGAGTTTTCTGGTGTAGAGGTTTTGATAGAAAATTCGTCCTACTTTTAAAAAAATCATTTTTTAGTTTTCAAAAGCGTAACGAAAAACTACCATTTATATGGGAATATCACGTAAAGTTGTTATAAATTAGAAAATAACAAATGAACTATATACCTAGTCATAGTTACCGGCTATCTAGGTGATATATAATATTTATTTAACTACCTGCAGCAATGTCCGAAAATTATTATAAATTTGAAAATTAAAATGCCAGTAACTTTAAATTTACATCAAGTATTTACTATAATTGCACTATGCGTACTGACGTCCTAACTTTTTTTAGCCGTTTAAATGCCAATAGTAATGCTCATGTTATATTTAAACCAAAACATTATTCAAAATTGTCTTATCGATCCACTGCCCAACGGGGAAGTGCTTCCAACCCGTATTGACTACTTTTTTTTATATTGAATATTACGTAAATACATTATTTAAATTATGTCCTATTTAGTGCATGGCCGTGTGTGACGTTAAAAAATTTAACTTCATATATAGTCGTTAATGATGTTAATTTAACGATTTATCTCGTATATTTTTACGCTTGTCTTTAACGATTTAAGTATTCAAATGGATTTTATTTTACTACACATGGGCTCATATAGTTGTATTACAGTTGGTATATTATTCTAAAACTGTGTACAGTTAAACGCTTTAAGTTTAAGTTTAATATTTCTTCCGAAATTCATATTATTGTTATCGTTTTGCAGTGAGCTTTTATCAAACGGTACATTATATAAACAAAATGTCGGTATATACGTGCTGGTATACTCATATACGTGATTATATTGTATTTAGACAACGATTTTGAGCGAAACCGTTGGTTTATAGAAAATAAAAAAAAGACAAAGAGACTACAAATAAAGAAGACGAATGGTAGTAAAAATATAGGATTTAACGAATGTACGATTCTATAAGAAGTGTACTCCGGGTAACTTTTTTGAGTACTGTTTAGTGTTTACTGCCCGAAAAAGTATTTACCGAAAAAAACAAATAAAATATACAATGTATATTGTACAATACATTTCTATATAGTTTTTCTTTGAATCTAAAATAGAGGATTCTATTTTCGAACAATTTACAGTAAATATTCGTTTTTTAAATTAAACTTTGAAGTTGTAAAATTGTACATCATACTTTTACAATAGTTTTATCTTAAGCTTATATTAGTATATGATTATATCAATTATAAAAATTTCTGGATATTAAATAGGTAATAATCAATATATTTGATTCGTGCTGAAGATGAAAACATAGTTGTTCACATACCTACTCAGTTAAAAGTGTATAATTTCTATGATTTGAGCTTATAATAATCAATACTTACTCGCCCTATTTACAATCAATAATTTATGATCATTATTTTTCAGAATTCAAATTTAATTTTTATGTACTACAAATAAATGACACGTAAACTAATTTATCTAAATTGTCTAAGTGTGACCAATGATAATAATTCGAGATTTATGACTGTGTTCAATTTAAAAATAATACTTTTTTTTGTTAATGGCGAACTCCGTATAATTAAGATAAGATCGGAAAGATATAGTATATAGAATTGTATTATTATTATTATTTTATTTGTTATTCAATAACCTAGTCAAATTTTAAAAATAATTTCGTACAAAGTAAATGTTCCGTGAAGTACTTACACTTATATTTTTAATAACCGTTTTTCTCATATCAATAAACCATATTTAAAATCAAAAAACAAATAAATGTAAATGAACTAGAGAGTATAGTTTTTAATAAAATAAAATAAATGTACATTAATTTTTAAATATTCTATGTATTTCTTTTTTATTATTACATTACTGCATATTATATAAGTAACAATTTGTGGCCCTAATATTGTACGACCTCTATTATATTTTTAATGATTTCATTATATTGTAATAATGATAATTTGTAACTATTATAAGCAAGTCATCGTTCTCAAAAAGTATCTAATCACACCTTTTCAGCACATATTATAAATTCTAAACAATAAAAAAAAAACATAATTTTTTATAGGTTTTTAATAGATAATGATGAATTAATAATGATTCCATTATCTGTTTGATGATCATTAAAATGCAGTATGATTGCGCATGAAATTATCAATCAAATTTATATTTATTCTATAATACCTATAATATATTAAATCCAAAGGAGTAATAGATAAAATGTTTCTGATTTATTTCGAACTAATCGTTTATGAAATTATTAATTTTACTATTTATATTGATTTGTATTGAAGTGAACTTTGTCTGCGAATTCGGTAGTTGACAAAATGGTTGCCGGAAAACAGGAGAACCGGATAAGTGACATGCATTACATCCAGTGGTGTTCTCAAGATTTTTCAATAAAGTGGGACACAGAAAAATGTATTGTAGGGGTTACGCTCCCCTTTATTACAATAGAATATATACATCAAATCATCACATATAATTATATATATACACATATAGTTACACATAAAATTAATTAATTGTTTTATATTATTAATAAATATCTACAAACTATATCGAATTTTCTTGATTTTTGAACCAAGACATCGAGATCTAATTTGGGATCAATATGTATTTCTCTATGGATGCCCAATAATGTTGACGGTTCTTGAAAATTATGTTAAATTAGGAAAAATAATAAATCATTTAGGGCCGTTATTACAATGTTCAGTTAAATTGTATTTAATTGTTAAAAATCTACATTTTATAACGGAATATATATATATATATATATATGTATGTATATATATATATATATATATATGTATGTATATATATTTTTTTTTTTTTTTAATTATATAATTATTACACTGAACGTTGCTCAGAATCGTTTTTTGAATCCAATGATTTAACTTTTCTTTCAATTTTAAAATAATAATGATACACCATCTGTATCTGGACAACTTATTAGCTTAATTAAATATTTCTTATCTGAGTAAAAATAGAAAATAAAATGAAAATCAAAAACGTTAAAAAAAAATGTCTAAATTAGTAAAAATTTAACATAGCCCTAGTAACATAATATTGGTAATAATATAACTGAATAACATACATACTCGTAGTATTATATAATATTATATTGATTATAAATAAGTAATAATAATAATAACTACCTACCTATGTATTATGCCTAATAATAAAAAATACATTTAGGTGTTTGTTTATAATTTATATAGGTATATTATAATTTATATTACTAGGTATTATATCGAAAAAGCTCTAAAAAGCTCAAAGTTTCATAAAATCACAGTAAAACAATATTATATAAAATCATAGAAATTAGCCATAATTTTTAACTAGTGAAATCGTAATAATCATAATATCTTAGGCGGACGGGGAATCCTTATCAATTCATCTTTTTTTTTGATAATAAAGAATAAAAACCACCATCCGACAAATGTTATTATGTATTGACCACGGTTATTTACTATATTTTATCTCTACTACCCACAGTCTCAAAAGTAATAGGTCTGGCAAATCATGTCGGATGCTTGTGCCTTTAATGCTGTTGGAAATCGAATTAGAGGCAGTGCTGCGTGTCAATTAATAGTAATCAATTCGTTATTATATTATACAACACCATCATGTGTCATAAAGAAAATGTCAAAAAGGTACTGTCGATAAGGTTCGTACATGAATTCTTTTTTCACAATATTTCATAGTAGGTATAAGCACAAAATACAGTAATGTGAGTCTAGAGCGATATTATTCCTTTTAAAAAATAAATGAGTCATTTTAAAACTGTATTAATGGTATCATTCATATGTGTGTAAAAAATCTATGAATCTTATATATTTTGAAGTAAATTCAATAGCACTAAGAAAACACTATACATCAATGATTTTCCGTAGTAAGAATATGTCCACGAAAAATAAACTAAATAACATCTTAAAGTGATTTTAGAGTTCAAACACCTATATTATAATATTTTTAGGAAACAATATTATGGAAATTATCATTTAAAAAATATTAATTAGAAAAAAATGTTACAACAATTAGAAAACTGAAATTAAAAATGTTTGTACATTTGATACTATGTTATTTTTGTATGATTAAATGAGCTCCATTCACTCCAGTGACTATTCTGATATTTCGTCAAGAGAAAACGATGATCAACGTTTATTTTGTGACGAATGTTTCCTATATTTTTGTCTGTTAACTTGATTGGGGACAGGGTTATATTTATATAATATGAAACGTAGTTGCAATCCTTAACGGTCGTTATAACCTAGTGGACGATACAAATGCACGTCACGTGCATCTCGTGAAAATATATCGTCGGCGTAGTGTGTGCTAGAACGAAATCAGAAAAACGCACATACATGCGCATTAACTTCATATGCAGGATTATACGCCTTTTTTGCGAAACAAAAGCAAAAAAATACTTAAGAAATAATGCAATAATGCATATAAAGTATATATATATATACATATATACAGGGTACGTCAAAAAGATCAATATTAAAATTTTGTACAAGTTATCTCTAAAATTAATTTTCACAAGATCAATAATAAACACATAATTTAATATTTTTCAGCTGGTTTTAAAAATTAGATAACTTATAAATAGGTGCAAAGTACATTTGGGGGGGGGGGAGCTCTCTAAAAAAATGCATTCCAAGTACATAATTTGGTTCGTGTAACAGAGACTTTAAAACTTATACTTTTATTTTGCATTTTTTTTATATTTTTCACGGTTTTTCCATTTTTTTTAGAATATTTTGGTCATTTTATTAATTTTTAGTGCATAAATATACATTATACGAATTTTTAATGTAAAATTATGAAGTTTAAAATAAATTTCAAATTTGTTTTACATGCCAATTATCAACAGTTTTATTTATGATTCCGATAAAGTCTTTATCTATATACATGTCAATATGTAGATAATTGTTTTAATGAAACTATAAATTCTATCCGAAAATACATAGAAAATAAAAATATATAACGTATAATTTAACATAATCTTATTTTTATATTTTAGTATGTTTAGAATGAATACAGTCCCAATAGCTGTGATCATGTTATTTACCAGTCAAAACCTGCATTGACAGAATATTTATTTAAAGTTTCTAGTCATATTTTTAGTAATTTAAAATGTTTAAACTTCCATTAATATTCAAATATGTATTTAATTGATTTTTTGTAAGTAATAAAAAAAAAATAGGTCTTTTTTAACGTCATTATTTTGATTAAAAGATATATTTTAGGGCATTTTTAGCTATTTTTTAGAGCATTTAAATCCGGGTCCTACTTATAAACAATGTCCATTATATTGAATATACTGTGTATATATAGCAGCTATATGTCCTGCAGTTTTTAATCACTCTTGCGATCATTTTTGACAAAAAGTATACGAGTGATTTCTAAACAAACACCACAACCTTATTTAAAGAGGAAAACGAACGATAGTAAGATCCGGTGAACTTTGTGTTGGATAAAGGTTTTCTGGTTAATCTAAAAATGTATATTGGTAATAGAATACAATAGCATTGTGGTATATTTTTTTCATTTAGTTGAAACACTATTATTTGCGTACACTTAGACGCTATAAAAGCAAATTTTAATTCACTTAAACGATTTTTTACTTTTTTTTTTTTATAATTGACCTCCAAAAAATGTTGTTGAATCGTACTGCATTGACCTACATAATTTACGGATTTATACTTGGTATCCGTTTGGAAGTGAAAATATGCACGTATATTATATTATAGGATTGATGAGGGGTCGGGCCGGGGTCGTAATACTAAAGTTCGTTTTGCGGACGTGTAAAGAAAAGTTTTTATATTTTACGGGATTGTCGTAACGACTTGTTATTGAACGGTTTCTGATATTTTTTTCTTCTTATACCAGTCCGTTTTTCCGTCGTCTATATAAGTAGTAGCTGGCTGGCATCCTCTAGCCGAGCATTTGATTAATGTGCCTCCATGACGATATTCGTCCAACTACTATAATGTAGTTGTACACACGATAAATAGAAACATACGCACTACGTGTTGTATGTTAGTCT
This sequence comes from Pemphigus obesinymphae, assembly GCA_025469235.1. Taxonomy (NCBI): domain Eukaryota; kingdom Metazoa; phylum Arthropoda; class Insecta; order Hemiptera; family Aphididae; genus Pemphigus; species Pemphigus obesinymphae. The sequence goes on from JAIPRL010001031.1 coordinate 11,076, forward strand.
ATTGTACATTATTGTAAATTGTTTAACATGACTGATTGTCTCGGTCCATTATTCAATAACGAATCGCAGCCTCAAAATGAGAAGTTTCGAAACCTATTTTTTTCACGATATACTTTGTTGTCATATCATCTGTTTAGCATATTAAATTTAAAATGCAAGTTGTAAAAAATAAAAAAAAAAAAATTAGTAATCAATATAGATAATATATAAAATTTAAAAGTTCTTTATAGATATCATATATAAAATGATTGTAAGATGAATTAATTTATGTTAAATTAATGTCAAAGTATCACGGATACGATTCTTTCATTTCATGCTGTCAACATCACTAGGTACCTATACTGCACGAAGAATCAACTGTTAATATTAAACTGCAGATCAATGTCACAACCAGGAAGTGGATAAAGAAATGGGTAAAGAAAGATATAAGCTATAAAGCTAGGGTGATCTATTTTTAAAAAAGATACTTAAAATAATTACACAGGATATTTAAAATTAAGAGGACTTCTTCTAACCGCAACTGAAAATATAGGAAATTTATGTTCATCGTTATTAACAACGTCCACATTCTAATATTACCGTAAATTTACTTATTACCGAATTTATAAACGAAATGTATCGTATTTTTTCTGAAATTTTAATTTTGTAAATGTATATAACTATTTTTAAATCCCGATCTAAAATTATTAAAATTTCGGAAAAAAATACGACGCTACGGTATAGATAATTCTCTTAATATTATAAATACTGTATATATCTGTAGAATACTTATAGGTTTTAAAATAGGGAGGAGAGTTATACAAATATACCAATAGTTACAGGTGTAAAATTCTTTAGTTTGGATTGAAAATCCGTTGTGGAAGAAAGAAAAATCGGCTATAGGTGGGAGGGGGTATGGCACACTATAAATTTCTAAACCGCATCGTAAATTAACAATAATTTCGTCATGTTACACGTACTGCGGAAAAAAACAGACAAATATAAACAAATATAAAAACTGTATATAAAGTGACAATATTATAATCATATATATATATATATATTGTTCGCTACGACGTCAGATCAGAAATTACATTAAAGGATTTTCCACCACATATACTTTGTATACCTGACACGGACCAAAGTAATTCGTTTCTCGAGATAAACTTATTTTTCAGGGATCTTCAATATAATCAATAAATATACTGATTCTATTATTTTGTTTAAATAAGATAATACCTGAGAGAATATTACCTTTGGTTGGGTTCCGGGTGATTTATTATTATTATTATTTATGAAAAATTAAACATAATTTAAGCTTTTTTTTTACCAAGTACCGAAGTATGATTAAGGTATTTGGATGGACTAAATCAATCTACATTATTTTGATTATAATATCACGATTTTCTCCTCCTCATCTTTTTTTGAGTAGGTTGGCCACCCTAGTCTTCAAGTTAGGACTAACGCCAAATTGCTTTCTTTGTGTTTCGATGTACTTTATGTAATCATTTATTTTCCGTATTGTATACTTAAATGTGAATTTTAATACGATTTTCTTCAATAAAATCAAACTTGTTTTTTGTGGTAGGTTTAGGTAGTAAGTATACATTTAATGGGTGTTTGAGTTTAGTATTTATTCCTTTTTTTGACGTACCTATTTCAGTTGTATACATTTTCCCGATACAATTATACTTAAATACTTATTACGATAATAAAAAATGAAATCGAAATTATATTTTACAATTTCGTGTAGATAATTTAAAAACGAATTTTGAGGACAAAAGGTGTTTCTCGCACAGACACCTCATCATTCAATATTTATTCAATAACTGTCATCTGCAATAGAATACAAAAAACTAAAGAGATTATTATGTCTATAAATATTCTTCCATAATGAAAACGTTTAAATTACCAAGAAAACATAACTATATAATGTATTGGTATTATTAAAATAAATATAGGAGTAAAATATTCGCATATAACATTTTGATATATTTTTGAAAATTAATATTTATTACATATAAGTTTTTTTTTATTCGTGTGTTTTCATGGTAGTATATTATCAGTAAATCGCTAAATTAATGTCAGCTACCCCTTGAATATCTCTTCGGGACGGGGACGGCCTGTGCAAACAGGTTTAGTTATGCTCCTTTATTTAAATCGTTGATTATTTATAATAAAACTCGTTTATATATTTGAGTAATTGTTTAAATTGATAATTGATTTTAAATTTTCAAAGAAAAAAATTTTCTGAAAATATTGATGTGTATTTTATTAATCTAAATAGGTATATTATTGTATTAAAATTATAACTACCTATTTAATTTTAATTATATTGAGGTTTAGATATTTATCATTTAAAAAATAAATAAATAAACGGAAAAAAGAAGTTCAAAATAATAACTCATATAATATTGTTTATCGAATATTATAATAATATTTTAAACTAAATTATTCAATTTAATTTTAAAACATGACTTAAATTATTCTTAAACATCTATTATCTTTATTCAATTTATTGTTCTACAAGTTTCGTTGTTAAATGATGAGATAATGTTATAATATATACAATATCATAATACATTTTATGAACACAACTTGATTCTCAATGATGAATTTTGAAAATAATTTAACTAATAACTAAACTTCAAATTTGGATATTCGTCGTAAGATATAACACCGCGTAAATATTAAATTACCTGATTATAAAAACACAGGACAACAAATTTATTTTATACCTCTTTTCATTCCTTCGGCATAAACTTAAGATTATTTTCTGGGGAGAAAAAATACCAATAAGATTTTGCAAGTTGAAAGTAATAACTTTTAAATAATAATTCGTTTAATTGTGAAATTTATGGTCCACAAAATGACTGTTTAAAAAATATGTCAAAAATAAAATTTAAAAATAATTTTACGAACAACATAATGTCGTTAAAATTGTATTAAGTTATTGTATTGAAAATGCTTTTGAAATATAATATTAGGTACTTTTTGGAAATATTTAAGAACATTTATAGTCTATAATTATTATTGGTTATATATTAGATTAACATTACTACGATATTAACATCAAAATATATTTTTGAGAATTTGCATTTTCCAAAATTATAGGTTTTACATTTGAGAATCCAAAATTGGTATCAATATCGCAGGATACAGTTAGGTAAGGGCAACAACAATAATTGTGGAAACTACGCAAAATAATTTGGATTTAAGTATATAATATACTCGTATGATCATAACTAAATGAAAAAAAAATTATTTTATTTACTTTAAATTTTAGTAATATTTGTCATTTTGTATAGTCAGTGAATCACTCTGTATATTATTTTATTTTGGAATTCGATTAGGTATGTATCTGCGACTTTCGTAAATTCGAATGCGTTAACTTTTCCACATAACATTGCAGCTATATTATTATTTATTATTAAAAAAATCTGTATTATTTTTTAAATGCATATTTGAACTGCAGACATTATTACATCTATATTTTATTTAATATATCCTTTAGGCATATACGATATTGAAGTTTTTCGACGAACTCATCAATTATTTATGTCCTCGCATTCTAAAAAAATGTATAATGTACTTACCTATACACCGCACTACGTGTTATTTCTTCTACTAATATTATTATTATTGTTCTTTAATAATAAGTACCTACATATGTATATAAAATATTATATTACATAATTTATATATATTTCCGGTTACCATAGTTTTTATGGTTATAAATTGCCTCATAAATACTTAAAATACAATTTATAATATTTTTCATTCTCATTTGCTCTTAATAACCTTAGTTGATTACCTAATTTAAATTTAATATTTGTAGACTTTGTTTTTTATATATATATATATAATTAATTATATTGTACACACGTCTCGTATAATCATAGATTAAAATATTATATACTTTATATTATACCATGTTTGTAATTACGGAGGGAATAAGAGAGATAAATCCCCGCTACGCGCGTTTTTAGTTCTCGAACGTGTTTGTTTTGTCTTTTTTTTTTTGGATAAAATATATAAGTGCTCCAAAAGTTTTATAAGTCCTATATTTTAAATTGGAAATAATATTTTTAATTTATAAGATCTGTAAAAAAAAAAAAAAAATGTAAGATTTACGACAATGCTGTTTTTTACAAAACAGGTATATTATATTATAATATATTTTTTTCATTTTTATTATAATTTAGATAAATTGTAGTTTTCTAAAGTGAAATATTATCATAGATTATTAAAATTACTTTTATAATATTGGTTTTACACCACAATATAGACCATGATCCGCCGTACAATCCGAATTAATCCTATAATTTAACGTCCAAAAACCGAAACCTTTATGAATATACCTGTAATATAATCGTATATTTTAATTATTTTTATTACGGTTAACCGTTCGATCAAATAAAATGGTTCGTGTGACATATCAAATTGAATTTTTTTTTTTTTTTTATAAGGAAATAAAATTTGAACATTATTGGTTACAGTGATATTATGACACTTGCAAACACGAACATAAAAAAAATTATGAGGTTAGGGAGACCAAAATTAAAACCATATATAATACCTTTATATACATTTTTTAGATACATATATTTAAGAACACTGTATTATATTAAAAAAGACTGCACTTCGCTCGTTGGGTGTCAGTGTAAGTGGATGCACTTCGCTACTGGACAGGATACTCTTGATGGATGTGTTGCATTTGAAAGCAATGATAAATCATTGCATTCAATAAAACGATTCTGAGCGTAGCTCCTGTGTAGTATTCATAACTATTAATATTAGTTATATACTCAGTAGGTACCTATGTGTTTAACGTTACATCAAAGAGGAAATGTAGAAATAAATATAATTTAGTGTGACCTTATGTACATTCTAAAATTTAATATAATATATTTATAATAACTTAATTTAATATGTGTACTAACCTAACTATTACTGGTTAATACATTCAGTTTATTTTATGGTACGTTCAAAGTAGAACATTTAATACTGAAAACTAACAAAATATTATGTAAACCATTTGATTTATAATTTAGTGTATTATAGGTACTCTATACAATGGTAACATAATTAAACAGTCACATGACATACAGTTGAATAAAATAATTAAGATAGGTAATAAACCTACAATATCAATTAAAAATGTTTGGAAACTTTAGGAATTAATGATTAGGTATCATACACTTTTTGGTTTTTTTTTTCTTTTTTTTTTTTAATTATCATATAATAATAGTTTAGAGAGAAGGTGAAAAAGAAAAAGAAGACATATTAATAATTGATCAATCAATTCTATAATAAATAACATCAATTAATCGTTCACATAAGTATAACTTAATTGAGATATTCTAAACATAAATATATTTTTTTATTTCGAGTCTATAGTTAACGAGTGTTACACTAAAATCATTGTGATGTGAGAACCAATAGCATTAAAGAATATGTGAATTGACTTTTATGATTATTTTTTTTTATCCACAAATACTATAGCTCCAATACACACTGTCATGTAGTTAATTTTTTTTTAGTTAATTAAAACACACATTAATACATGATTTAACTTTGTATTTATTACATTTTGTTTTATTCAATAAACCAAATAATAACTTATATTTTGATAAGTGAAAAATGTTTTATAATTAGTATTTTTAATTTTCTTGAAATCATCGGTACCTATTAAAATATATATGTTTATAGAAATATGAACGATTATTTGAAGAGACCCGAGTAAAACCTAAAAATCACTAGTTCATTGTTAAGCTCAGAATCTAAAAATTTCTCGAGGGGGAGTGGTTGAATCTCTAAAATCTCTCTCTGTATACATGCTTGATTAGGTAGTTGGCTTAGATTATCAATTATAAAATTGTAAAAATAAATTTTTGGAAATTTAAATAATAAAATATTATGTAATTTTTATAATTTATTTAATGTTAATTTTTTTACCTAGATTTTATACGAATCTTGTTGTTTGTATCTTCTTCTTCAAGAGGCCTTTACAACTCTCTGGCAGTTTTGCCGTAAACACATCACGCCAGCTTCCTTAGATCCTTTTTAACTATATCGATTCACCTTTTTCTAGGTCTACCACGAAACCTCTTTTTCTGAATGGTTTTTAAAAAATTGCTTCTGGCTACAAAGTAGATACAGAGTGTTCGATCAATTACATAATAATGTCAAATGGTTTTAAAGAAATCTAACCTCAATTATCTTCTTTACTATATATAGTAACTATATACGCCGTATACTCCCCGAAAACGCTATATTTTAGGTAATTTACCTCTATATACCTACCACTGTATTTATCACAAATTTTGGAAAAGTACATACTATTATTTTATTTTAGAAGTTATATTTCGAAACTACGAAACTATGTTTCGAAACTATTTCGAAACTTTTTATGAACTAATTAAATATTCTCGTTGTTTATTGAACATGTAAAAGAAAACTAAAATACTCGAAATCGATGGAAACCATACTAAGTTTTTATAGAATTGCTCTACTAAAATTCCAACAATTTGAAAATACCTATACCACACTTATTATTTGGCAATGTATCAATATTTTGGAAAACTTTTCTTTCGGGAACTTTCAATTTCATTTAATTCCTATTTAATAATATTAGTTCCAATTTTGTATTTTTATACGGCAATCTATTTATAAGTAGGTATTTAATTTCAGAAACGGGTATTTAGATATTTTTTTTAATTAATAATATACCGTTTATAGTAGGTACTTACTTTAAATGAAACCGGGGTTCTATCATAAGCTGCAGTGGCGTAGTACAGGCGGAGGAACGACCCCCCCCTCCAAATATTAAGTTGTTTAGAAAAAATTGAATTTAAAAAAAAATTATCAGTTTCAAATTGTAGTATTATACTGTGTTTTAAGTTCGTTCATAATTACGTGTGTGAAAACAGTAATATCAAAACTATTTATTTAATACTGAAAAAGTGTGAAATTGTATTATTTCGATTTTTGTTTATCAATAATTATAAAGGTATCTACCTACAATCTTTGAACACTCATGACCATGTCGGTAACGGGTTTTGATCAATTCCATAAATTAAATTTACGTCGTGGTATTCATATATAAGATAACACAAGAGTCTGCACAAACGTCTGAAGAATATACGTTTGATATTTGTATATCGTTTATGATTTTTGTTTGTCATTTATTTTACCGTATAGATCGTTGATACTTGTTGGTTGTGATTGTTATTAAGTATGTAAAAATGTTTACGAATATAAATTGCCTAAGTCGGCGTCAATAGTATATATTATTGAATTTTATTATTTAATATTTTCTATAATAAAAGATTTAAGACGGGATGTGACGATCGCTCCTCCTTTGAGTTTTTTTTTTTTATATTATTTAAGGAATATAAAATTGATTTTGAATAGGGATTAGCCATTTATTTCTCAATTATCCACCCCCGATTGTCTATATATTCAACCCCCCTCGCACGAAAATGTTTCCTACTATGCCGCTGGTCGTAAGTATATGGTATTTCAAAATTATTCCGTGCATTTTTAAAATTCAATATGCGATATTTTTTATGAGATATATTACAATGTAGAACCTTTTATTTTTTGTACCCACCTCTTTTTTTTTTTATTATTAATGGACCCACAAATCTCGTTTAGACAGCTTACAATATGCTTTTGAACAATGCTAATAAGACGGTATAAAAAAAAGTTAATTTCGAAAAAAATCGGATTTAGATCCTTTTCGTATTCTGAGCCGGCAAAATCGTTACCCTGGGCAACGTCGCGGTTCGCTAAGAATTTAACATTATCGGCTTCCGTATATTCATATACCGTCCTTGTGCAGGATCTCAAGGTAAACAACTACAATAATATATACTCACACTTATAATTAGATAAAAAATTACATTTGTATATACAAAATTAAACATTATCTTATTGTCATAATTATAATATGCTACACATCATTTATACAAAAAAATATATTAAAACATAATATATTAAACAAAAAACATAAACCGCATAAGAATAATACGGAATCTATTCATATGTATTCATGTTATATTATTCTATTATGTGGTATATTAAATTTTAGGTACATCTTCCTGATTACTTGCTCATGTCTATATTCAAGTTTCGATATACTCTAACTATGGCCGTAACCACCCAATTAGTCGGACGATGTATACCTAACAAATAAGAACCCATATAGCTGTTAATTTATCTTATATATTATTATGTTTTATTCATTATAAATATATGTGCCTTAGACACTCAGTCGGTATGAATAAAAAAAAAATAAAAAATAAATCACACAGTGGTTTAATAAATTGTAGTCTGCAGAGAACGCTTCTTGAATCAATGTTTACAATTTCAAATATTTAAAAAATTTGTTAAACTAAATTTTAAAGTTGATTTAATAGCACAGGCATAACGTTTTCGGAATTAAAACTGAAAATTATATCAAATAAAAATCTAGAATTTGTACTCAAATGATAATACATTTGGATTACGGTTAATTTAGGTTCTAATAGTATTAATTTTGATTTCAGTTTAGTTGTCAAAGATTTTAGTTTTGTTTAATCGGTCAATGGAATGAGGTTTTGGTTAGGGTTAAAGTTCTCAGAAATTAAACATAACCAAAATCTGAAAGATTATACTTTTAATTAAAATTAACCATAACTCAGGAAATGACTATGGTTTTAAGTATTAATTTTGGATTTTGTTATGTTTAATTTGGGCTTTTGAATATTTTGTGTACATATAATTCAACTATACTGCAGTATACACCGTATACCTACCCCCCCCCCCATATGTAATATAATTTTACTCGTTTAGCGTATAAAAATAGTAAAGATACCTCTGCGTTTGCCTACTAAAATTAATCAAAAAATTGTAAGATGTAAAAAATTATTGTCAACGAAATGATACAAAATAAACGTGAAAAATATTTTCGTAACGTGCTGGGTAACGATGGTTAACGTATTTTTTACTACTTGACTGTCGACCAGTTTGACTTTGTGGCATAGAAATCAATCATCTGAGTTTTTTTAATATGTGGTTCAACGTAGATAGGAGGTATTGTCCACGTGTTTTCGTGCATATGTAAATATGCCGTAATACTGTTGAATATAAAACTCGATTAAAAAAAAAAAAAAAAAGATGTAAATCGTAATGGATGTTAATGTGTTATTATTGTGGATTTAATTTAATTTTAGGATACAGTGAGTGATGTCAGATGTGCCTTACTTTGATACGCGTACTCTGCGTTTACGCTGGAAACAAAAATTGTGAATATAAAGGTACTCGTGAGAACATGCATACACTTTCCAGAACCCTTCCGTTTTATAATAACTATATAGCGATTTACCGAAAATCAAATCAAAACTATACATATATCATATTATGTATTATTGTTTTAATATCGAATTTTCGATACAATTAATAAAAAAATATGTCTGAACTTTACGTATTTTTCAACCACTTTGGATAGGAAACGAATTTAAATGATCTAAAAACATATTAAAAATGCACTTAAAAAAAAAAAAACGTGATTTGATTTAATATAATATAATATACCATAATATTATTGAAAAATACATAAAACAGTCGGGAGAAAGGGTGAAGAAGAAGAAAAAAGATGTACTAAAATTATTTAAAATATAATATAATATTATTATGTATAGTATATATACACTATTATACAGTATACTTATAATATTGGTTATATTCAATATTTTTTTATTATAATTGTACCTGTATCTTATTTATTAAATAAGTTTATACCTAACTTATTGTAATAGGTTTTGTTTAAAAACAAAGTTCTATAACGTTTTCAAAAGATAAATGAAAAAATCTAACTTTTTCGAAATAGCTAATTTAATAGTATAGTACCTACATATTACTATCTATATTAATTCTTTGTGAAATAAAAAAAAAAAATTATTTAAATTACTTTAAAAACTGAAGTTTTGACAAAATTTATCTGATGCATATTCATAAAAAAATTTCGTATTTAGTTCAATTCTTTTTTATTTTTATACAATTTTGATATTTAAACTAAAAACTTTAAAGTTTAAACTATTCAAATTGATTTTATTATTCATCCAATTTAAATAATGTTTCTTTTAAAAACATCATGTAAACAATTTTACTTTAAAATAACTATTGAAAAAAAAAAAATTAAGAAGTTACGAATAAATAAATAATATTTAAGAAATTGTTATGGATTTTTTCTTAAAAAATACTTTTCAATGACGTTGACAATATCGAATATATAGTATATAATACTACAGTGTACACAGAATAAACTCACAACCAATTATAATATAAATATTAGTTCCTATAGGAGGATATTAAAATGTACTTTGAACGAAAATTAAATTACAATTTTGGAATTATTTTAAACATTGAGTCTTTATATCTAATACGTGTAATTATTTCTCTGCTAAATAATACTCTAAAAATGCTTCGAAAGTTCAATAAAAATCAAAAAAAATTTTAATGAAAGTTTGGTTTTTTGATGTATAAATCGAATTTTGTAATCATTATCCTGAACCAAACATCTTTTTCATCCTTATTAATTATAAATGTTATTCAATTATACATGCATAAATATTGTGTTCCCTTTGTTTAGTTGGCATGTACCTATAGGTATATTATTCACTACTCGATGGATTTACTCTACACTTCTACTACTATGTCTCGAGGCAATTAATTTACTTTCCTGTGGCAGGTATTTCTATGGTCCAAAAGGGGTAAACTATAATGCGTTGATATAACGCCATGATGTATTAATTTGGTAAGGACGAAGATATTTATAGCTGCAGCAATAATCGTAAAAACTGAAGTTTTATATTACGAAAAAGAAACGTGTATATAATAAAATTATGACCTATTCCAGCTTTGGTATCATATGCATCCCAACATAATCGTATTTTTACGACAAAATATATGCAATATTCTAATATTTATACGTATTATTATATACTAATATTATGTTTACTAAAGTGTTTATGTATACCTGTTTCATCTGAATCGTCCTGCAATGTTTTATGTTACAAAAGTTATACAGGATTATACACTGAATATTATGTAATCTCCGTTACTGTTATAACATAATATTTTCCCAATATGCTAGTATAGGTAATTTATAATAATATAGTATTTTTTTTTTTTTTTTTTATACAATTATATAATAATAGTAATTTGTAGTAGGTATTTAATTTCAAAAAAGGTCAACATTAATAATTGTTAAAATATTATTATTTATAATAAATAGGTACTTACAACAATATAAATATTACCAATTATTTAACTCATATATTATTTAGTTATTATTATTGTTATTATTATTTGTACCTACCTGTAAATATAATATATAGTTTGAAAGTAGCATATAACATTTAATACTATAGATTCTGAGTGTAGGCCCTGTGCCGTAGCTAGAAGTTATTGAGCCCCTCTTGTAAGTAAGTAAGCCATATAAGTAAATAAAAAAAAAAAAATTTCATTACCTCATCATTTACATAGTTAGGTACTAAACACAAAAAAAAATTATATTGAATTTTAACATTTGCTACCCCTAAAACGTACTATACGAGATAATTGATTGACTTCCCTTAAATATGCCACTGCATATCTGATCAACCAACCTAGTGTGATAACACTGATAAAACCTCCTCCGTATATTATTTTCAAAACTACCAAATGACGTGGTTAGGTATTAAACACATTCTAGTAAGTAGTAGCTAGTTGTTAATACCTATATATATATTTTGTATTTTCTATTCCCTAAATATAAATTATTATTATGTGAGAACGCCACAATGTGATTTTCAAGGGGTTATGTATAGGCAATTTTTATAATATTTTAAGAAATAAAAATCTTATATATTATAAATATTTAAGTACATTTTAAAAAAAAATTAAAAATAGATATGTGTCAGTAGCACCATTTATTGTTGTGTAATCATGATATTTGTTAGGTAACAAAAAAGTTTTGTTAGAAAAAATTGTCCTCGGGCTTTAGTTGTAATTAAGAAACCAAATGTTGACATAATATTATAGACAAAATTATCTGTATTTTTTTCGATATCATAAGTATAACTAATGTCATTTATCTGTGAAAACCTCCCATAAAATAGTATATTTACAAAATTAATAAGTTTTTAAGATATTATGTATTTTACAAAAGCTACCGTCATCTTTTGTACCTAACGCCAGATAACTTTATCTAGAATAAAATTTGGTTTCTCAATTACTACTACAGCTCGAGAATAATTGTTTCTCGCAAAACCGTCTTTTACGATTACCTAAGTGACGCATGTGTGGCGTCCTCTTAATATGATTTTATTTAGAAAATTTATATTAATTCGGGTATATATATATATATATATATATACCACGTTGTGTACTTACAGGTGGCGACTGGGAATGCGCGAACGTGGCCAGTTTCACCTAGCAACTAGATATACTTAATGGGCTATAGAATGAATTTCCTGTAAAAAATACACCAAACCTCCTACTCGAATTTTTCCACCCAAAAAGTTTTTTCCAGAAAAAAAATTTAAATAAGCATTAAAAATTCCTCGTTCCCCTCTGAATCTGAAAACTATGTAGGTAGCATATATTCTTTGGAGGCCCTTTAAAGTGTGGAGCCCTGGTTCCAATGAACCACCCGCATCACAGTTTCTACGGCACTGAGTGTAGCGAAGAATTTGTTTGAATTGGTTTTACAATGATGTGTTTTTATTTTATTATATTATTCGTGTATACTGTATATACTTTTACGGGTAGAAGGAGTAAAGTAAGAGTTTTCTGGTATATAGGTTTTTTATAGGAAATTTATTCTATAGTAGGTGCATTTTATTTTATTTTTTTTTAAATAGTTTTCAAAAGCGCATCGAAAAACTACCCTTTATGAGGTCAATATCACGAAAAGCTGTTATAAATTAGAAAATAACAAATAAACTAGTCATAGTAACTGAGTAGTGATATATAATATTGATAAACATCCAAAAAGACCGACAATTATTATAAATTTGAAAATTAAAATGCCAGAAACTTTACATTTCCATCAAGTATTTACTATTGCATTATGTGTATATTGACGTCGTATTTTGTATTAGTTATATAAATTATAATAGTAATACTCGTACTATATATATATATATCAAAGCTTCGATCAGAATCGTTTTATCGAAAGAAATTACTTTCAAATTCAATATATCCAGTATTAATCCACCGCCAGTATCCTACTCAATGAGCAAAGTGCTTCTATCCCCTACTGACCAGATTTTTATTGTGTTTACAATCACATTATATGAATTGAAATAACTAATTTTCATTTTTCATTTTTATATTAATTTAAGGGAATTTTTTTTATTTTTTAGTTAATAAATACATTTTTTCGAAACATTTTTCTAGATATATTTAAATACGTAACGTTTATGTATGTTGGATTTTCGTAAACATTTTTGAAATTTAAAACAAATAAAGGTAATAACTTTATTTTAAAAAAAACTTATACCTACATATATTTTATATACCTAATTAGAGGAAGTCCATTATAAAAAATTTGAACAGTAACCGATTTATTAATTTAAAAACGTCTAACAATATCGATTTGCCTATGTAATTATAGTATATAATATATATAAGTAATTGAGTATCGGAATTTTGAATTTAATATTTTAAGTTTGTATATTAACTATTAATAGATGAGCACGAGAAATCTGTTTTTTAGCCCAATGATATACTCAGGGCTGTAGTAGATGGTATACGTCGTGTATCCTCTGATATTTTTATATATATACTGTATACTATCTGTGATTAAACTTTTTTATTTTTATTTCATATTCATGAAATTTTATTATTTTATATTCGTGTAATTTTATTCGTTTATAAATATACGTTTTAGAGATGTATTATACTTTATTCTTTACCTCGTCTCGACTCGTAATAAGCTTATTTAGGATAAACGTATTATATTATGTATACATACAAACGGGTTAACTGTGTTAAAAAACTTTATGTTAATTTAATTTTTCTATTGATTTTTATTTAAACTTACGATCAGTAATCCTAATATAGTTATGATAGATTCCGAATACGGATTAAATATATTATGCTATTTTCTCAATTCCGTACAAAATAATAAACAATACACTCGCTTTTCAACGGGATGTAAATTGGCAATTTTAATTAAATATTAATACAATATTTTTATACACTTTTAAAATTTTTGATAAATTACACTTTTTAGATGTCTTGACAATAGATAGCAGACAATTGATAACGTGAAAGTCAGTAGTGTATCACAAAATATATATTAATATGTTACATTCATTGACAAAATTGAATTACACACATATGATTTACTCTAACAAGAATGACTGAATGTCACCAGAGGGTAGTCGGTATATATATATAGAAATTTTATATATTTTATACAAAGATCGAAATTATTTTGACATTAACATAAAATTTCAAAAAACATTTAATAAAATATAAATAACACTATACTGTGTAAAAACACGTCTAATATTTATAATAAGCTTAATATAACCTAAACTGTATCATATATTATTATACAAGTCAACATTCAGATGGGACTGCATTTTTAATATATTCTTCATTTACATATATCTTATATATGTATTCTTATATATGAAATTAATTTTTATAAGAAATAGCAAATATTTGATAACCAGAGACACAAGTCACGGAATTGTTTTTTTTTTACTCCTAAAAATAAGTGACTTATTCTATTACCTCTTCTAACTAAAATCATTCATTTTACATATACCGATGTATAAATAATAATCGAATTGAATATTTATTAATTGATATACCTAATATTTAATTACTCACAAATTATAGTATAAGAATATACGTGAGACATATTATGATTATAACGGAATTTAAAATATATTACATCCGAATTCGTATACCCAATATTTTGTGTGACAGATATCATCTGAGTCGTTTTTTATTTATAGAATAACAATTTATAAAATAAAATTTTCATGGATAATTATCGATTTGTTAAGATATTTATTAGCTTTTTAACTTTACTGGGTAAATGTCACTTGTAATAAACATATCAATGTTATATTGAAAATATCTGTGAACTTTCATTATTATAAGCTATAGAACATTTTTGTTCAACCAACTGAAGTTAATAAAAAAAATAAAAATAAATATTTAATTTAGGATCAAAGTTTAATCATCACATTATCGTTAATCTTAACACTAATAATTATTAATGGGAAAAAATAAATGCTATAATACAAGTAAAACTTTAAAAAGATATTATTACCTACATTTAATAAATATAGTTTAATATACTTTATACTTTAATTAGTTATTTATCTTTATTATTCTTTAAATATTTTGTATTTATAGTGTTTATAAATTATGATTTTACTTTTATTTATTTATACAACTTTATTTCACAGATTATTTAGCTTGAAAACTATAAATATGGAGTATAACTTTTAACAATAGATAATATTAAATTACAATTATTAATACATATGATGAGACGAATTAATAAGAATATTGGATGATTTAAAAGAAAGAATTTATTTATTAAATGGTAGAAAGTAAATTAAGGTTGCCGCGAGAAATATATAAAGTAGATCTATACAGTTTACGGATAGAAAGAATAGAAATAAACACAGAAAATTGTTCAAAGAAGAAGAATTAAGACAATGAAAGATACTAACTAATATGTTGAAAATCATCTATATCCAACGATCAGTGACAAAGACAAAATGAGTTGTGGTCTAATGAAAAGGCATGAGCAGGTCGACCGTAGACGATTCTTTATATTACCAAACGTAAATTTTACCAGTTATAATCTCTTTTCATGAAAATTCCACCGAATTAATAATAAATGAAAAAAAATAATGCGTAATTTTCTTTCTATAAAAACGATTTGAGCGGAACTATTACTGTTAAAAAAAAATTTCAATTTGTTGACGTCATCATATAGTATACTAATACTAATGGTCGAATTGGAAAAAAGAAGAAAGGGTGCTATCAGACTTTTAAGAAATGAGCGTCACTCAAACTATATAACTCGGATACTGTAAAATATAATTAGTGAAAGAGTTATCAAAATATTTCAAAATAATAGAAGAGATCCATCCCCCTGCGCACCCCCTCCCCAATTTGAGCACTGACTAATACATACAATATAGTTAAAAATGTATCTGTTTTAAAAATTTGTTTTCCTATACACTTAAGAAAACTACTAGAAAAATCAAAAAATAACCGCAGAAAAGTACCTAAAAAGTACCAACTAATTTACTATTAAAATCTATTTACTACAAAATTCTTACTCAACTCCTTCTACTCAAAAAGTTGTTTCAAAAAAAAAAAAGAATAAATATCATACAGTAAAACCAAAGATTCTTCGAAAAGGTTAAAATTTAAAATGTATATCTTTTTTTCTGTCGGTTCGTAATTTTAAGTTTCTAAACATAAGTGTATATTTCATATATCCCCGTTGTAACCATTTATCTGTCTTATCATATTTATTGTTATATTTACTAATAAAAAGTTACTAAATATATTGATTTAATTATCGACTTAATTCTTACAATTATAATAAAACAGTCATATATATATATATATATATATAGGAAAACACCAGAAAAGTGAATAATTTTCCTAGTAAAATAAATATTTCCAAATTTTATTCGTATTGTTGGTTTTAGGTATCTATAGGTACATACATTTAGTAAGTTAAAAAAATTGTATTTGGAATTATAGTTTGTTATATTATTAACTAAAATGTACATATAGAAACTGGAAATTTACTCGTACTCTAACTTGTTTATTGTTTTTTCTATTTACTTATAAAACTGTTGGAATGTCATGGGACAATTAATAACATTTATAAAGATTTATAGTCTGACTTTCACTCATCCAAAATTAAACTACACTTAAAAGTTGTAAAATATTGCATCGGTAGAATTTTTATTAACTTTTACAAGTATAATTTTAGTATTCATAGAGTTTACATATTTTTATTTGGACCCTAAAATAATTATCTAAAAATGGAATTTACAAATAACAATTGGAACAATGTAAATATCGTAAAAATGTGTTTTTAATCAAATATATATAAATACATTGTGGTACCTATCGTGTTGAAAATATTTTATAAACAATTAATATTGTAAATTTAATATTTCGACATGTATTAAAAATGTGTTTAATACAATATTTAAAATAACGTAATTATTTGAAAATATTGTAAAATTATTTCTTGAAGATTGTGAAAATAGTGTATGCCAATTACAGGTGTTTTAATCATGTTTTAAACAATATTTAAAATTAAATTTGAACATGGTGAAAACATTTTAATTTGAAGAGGGATAGTAGTAGACAGAAGTGATTAAAATAAATAGGGTAGATATTTACCACGTGCAATAGTCAATACAAATATATATATTATAATAAAAAATTTTATTATAACTAAAATTATATAATTTAATTATATTTAAAACTTCAGATTTCTAGAACCAGTGGTATGGCCTATGAATTAAAAAAAAATTGAAACCCACTTCCACCTTTTCCCTTTAAGTACAAATAATCCTTTCTTATCGAGTTTCTAAGTGTCATTAAGGAAATATTCTATAAAAATATCAGCTTTCTACAACCGGTAGGTCGGGTTTGGCGTTTTTTACATTTTTCTTTCGAATTTCCATCGCTCGCCGCCATTGGAGAGAAAACATCGTACCGTACTCAATAGGGGATCGACAAACCGTTCTGTCTTTTTTTTTCTTTTTTGAGCTGGGCTAATATTGCTTGACTAAACTTGAGT
This sequence comes from Pemphigus obesinymphae, assembly GCA_025469235.1. Lineage (NCBI taxonomy): Eukaryota > Metazoa > Arthropoda > Insecta > Hemiptera > Aphididae > Pemphigus > Pemphigus obesinymphae. The sequence goes on from JAIPRL010001031.1 coordinate 28,894, forward strand.
CTCAAATGAAAAACAATGTAATATCTATAAAGCGGAATTAAAATTAATGTAGCGAGGAATATCAGGAATAATATTATTGTGATTTATAATTCAGTTATTTTTTTATCTGGTTTAAATTGTCCACCGCTAAAAATTAAAATACTTGGGAAATAAAAATGATTTTACTTATTGTAATAAATGGATAAAATGCTAACTACAATTTTTACAATTTTAATTATTAAATAACTGTATAGTAATTTTATAAATTTAAAAATATATTTATAAGAAAATAAATAAATAAATAATAAGATCATATATATGTTGAATACAAAACGTATATATATTAGTATTAAGTACCTAATCAAATATTAAAATTACAATTTGAGGACTGAAACTGGAAGAAACATTTCCTCTTGTAATTTTAGACCTAAAAAAATCTAATCTTAATTATATATAATAATTGACAGTATACTAAATATAAAAATATATATCTTTAAAAATTTTATATTTGTTAAAATGTTTAAAATTTGCTTTGACTGATCTCACTATACTTAGTAGATTGGTATATACTATATGTACCTAGTACCTGCCTGCTCATTCTAACGTCTTTTAGTAGTGTTTAAAATTTGATATATTTATTAAATAAATTACAAGTAAATTAAATATATAGTATTTAATATAATATAATATTTATCTATAAATATTATTGATAATAGTAAGTACTTATTTTTCAAAGGGATGCTTTTGTTGGATAAAATAAGTGCGAGATATAAAGAAACTACTCATTATAGGCTCGTAAGTTATATCATTTGCATTTTTTTTTTTTTGCTTATTTTTCCATATTGCCGTTTTTTAGTGCTATTTTGCTAATTTAGGATTAATTTAATATTTAAATTATTTAAAATTACAAAATATAAATGAATATGATCTAAAGTTTGTTTTAACCATATACCTATAAGCCTGTGTAGAATTAGTAGTAATATAGTTCTAAAAATAATCCGGAAATCAATTTGGACATAATTTATACTTCAAAATAATTCGCGGGTACCATAATATTGGAAATTTTGGAACCATTTTAGGTTTATCGTGGATTTTAAAATATAATTTTACACTTCTAAATTAAAATTTTTCAAAGGAATAATCATAATCGTGTACTTTATAATGTAACATCGATTTTATCACAAATATCATTTTAAAATCTTACATATGTATAGGGGAACCTGGGGTAGAAGGAGGAACTTGATGTTTAGACTCAATTATACAACCATTATATTTAATACAAAACTTCAAATTAACGAAAAGTGAATGCTTGAAAACATAAAGAATAATTTCTTTTAAAAATCAAATAAATAACTATTTTTTTCAACTTTATTATTTGAAAAACAAAAAAAAACACAATTTACCCTATTCTACCCCTACACTGAGATAGAATGGGATATGAATTTTAAATTTAGTAATATGAATATGGACTAATATTAATCAATTTATATTATGTTTTAAACAATATTTACATGTATGCAGTGCCTCGTCATCGATATCAACTTCTCCGTAGGAGCTGTTTACCCATTTAGAACATGTTACACAACCAATTCATCCTTCAGTGGACTTTATATAGTTTTCTAAAATACAGGCACTTATATTGCATCTTCGGTTGATTTTTTAACAACTCCATGAATTTTCGTTTTTTTTTTTTTTCTTGGCACTGGCTTAAATAGATGTCTACGTGGTATCATATTTTTTTCTTTTTTCATTTTTTCTCGTGCTTTTTTCAATGTCATTTGCAAGACATTCTTATATATGGTGATTCTGTTATACCGTTTTAATTGTAATTGCTGTTTTACCCCTTTTTCGTGAATTTATTTTTTCTGTTTGTTGCGCCTAAAAACAGATTAGTTGTAATAGATAATACATTTCTGGTGATTCGTTTGGAAATGTACTTTGTTAATTATCAGGCTGCAGTAACGTTTAAAAAAAGCATATACCCGCCCCATTGTGCCCCACTTTCCAATTACACCACGGGTTCCCTTATATTTATATTATTTTTATTTATTTATTATTTTAAAATAAACGTAATTATAAAAAATTATAAAACACATAGGGTACCTATATATAATATAATATAATAACAAAATTGTGTGGGGTTCTTTTTCTAACATGTGTATTGTGTATAGATATTATATGAGATATTTTTTTAATGGAAATATGAAATAGTTTATCGTCTATCAATAAGCATTTATTGAGTGTTTAAAAATAATTTGGTTTTTATCAAAGCAATATGAGAAAATATAATATACATAATATATAACATACCTATATTTATTTATTTATTTACCGATTTTAAAACCATTTTTCAAAAATGATTGCCACACCACTTGTAATAACAAAATAAGAAATATTTTAAGATCATTTTTGAACGCACGAAAAACTTTATTTAAAAGTCGATATATGTATATATAACTATAATAGAATTTATATTGACATTTGACTTATACTTTTAATACCGGAACCCTATTTTTTTTTTTAAATTTATATATTTTAGAATAATCATGTATAAGTATGGTGTTTGGTAACCAAACAAGACCCTTCACAGTAACTTTCAAATTTCTTAACATTAAATGAGTTAGTAAAAAAAACGCCTGTAAACGTTATCACATCAATGTCATAATTCATCAATCACCCGAGTCTTCGTATATCCCATCTTTTTAAATACAATCTTCCGAATCGCATTATACGATATATATAATTTATAATAGGTACATACCTAGTCTCTACCACAACCACGTTTTAAAGTTATATAATCGGTTAAATAATAATTATTAGTTCTAAAAACAATGTAAAATATATTTTTTATATAATAGGCAAGAATTTCGGAAATGTATTTATTTCAGTTTGTAAAATTTATTATTTTAATTTCGAAGATTATATTATATTACCGTATTTTAATTATATTTCTAAATTTTGGAAAATAGTAGTTGTCATAGTCGTAGAAAACCGATTTGACTAAGTTTAATTAATATTGAATAGTATAACTCAATATGTATATTATAATAATATTATAATAAATTTGTTCGTATTTCAGAGAATTATGGCTGAGAGCAATCCATCGAATACACAGCCAGAAAAGGCGGAATCAACAGATCGACTTACAAAAGTCAAATTCCATTTCAAACATGACAATGGTATAAATTACATTATTATTCCATTAAGTATTAATTTGATTATTTATTATAATATATTATTGTTATTTTTAAGGATACTTTCGACGGTACAGATTACAACACCAACAATACGTCACAAATTCCATGTAAGTTTTGAACTTCAAATATACTATTGGTTTTTAATACCGTTTTTGGTTAATTATAGTTATTATTTTGAAATTATTATGTCAGATTTATGTTTTAAACTAAATATTACAAAGACAAATAGTTAATTGTATGTGTTTAATGCGAAATAATCGTCTATTTCCATGATTAGCAAACGAACAGGAAACTTAAAGTAAAACTAATACAAAATTATAAAAGCTAAACTTAATAAATATATCTATACATAATATGTATTTAATTAAAACGTTGATTAGTAAAAAATTAATTATTCAATAACATTTTTATACTACCGTACGTCGACTTTACACTTTATACTAACATTGTATATTATTACTTTAGATGAATAAATTGTAGGTTTGATTCCTAAATTCCTTTTCCACCAAAGAGCAAATTATATAGAAATAGTGTTTTATTGGCAGATAAATCAAATGCACTTATTAATGCATTAATAAATTTTGATTTATTCAATATGTTTTTTCAATGTCAATATTTCAGAAATTTAAGATACGAAATTTTTCATTTTGCATTTTTTCAGCATATTTAGTTTTAAATATTAATTTTTATAATTTTTGGTAATTTATTCTATTACAGTACATAGTATTACGTTGTACTACGTCATAATGCGTTTCTTTATTGTAAAATGCATGTATAGACCGGGAATTCATAAATATATTGTTATCACCCAACTACTTACACAAATACCTAACAGACTTAATTGAATATTGAAAGAATTTCCAACATTAGTTGATAGGTACTTACATATTTTTCTATCACTTATTGTTTAATGTACATACATAAAAATGAATATATTTTACTAATAAACCAAAAATTATTTCAAACAATTTGTACCAAATTATATTAATACTTTGAACGAGAGATGAAACTCTATATTTTACTATGATCTTAATATTCTTATTTTTCTGAAAATATTAAACTTTTCTGAAAGTATTATTATCTAAAATCCAATTATTATCTAAATATTACTTTAATAATGTTACTTTTCGATTTTTGTTTTCTAATTTTTCTAGTCATAAATAAACTATTTAGAGTTTTAATGTTATGTATAAATAATTTTTAGAGCACTTTTGTTCTTTGTTTAGATCATTAACTATATCATATGTATTTATTCATTATTAGTAGATATGTTACTTATTTTGCTGTACATTCAATTTAATACATGAGTACATATTTTTTAATTATATATATACCAACCTACTAAAAATATTAAAATTTTTCGGGTAAGTATTATTAAAAGTAATAATATGACGTTTACCTATACATTTGTTGTGGAAATCATCAGTTTCGTGTTAATTACTCTTTAGCTATTTGGTCGATGTCCAATAAATTAAAAATAACATTTTATTTTTAATATCATAGGTAATAAATTATATGTACCTAAATAATTTGTTCAAGGTGCTTTTAGCTTATACTCATATGTATATAAATATTTTGTTTGAGATTGTTAAAAAGTTTTCATTGGCTATATACTAGCAGCTTATGCGATCTTTCTCAATTTTATATGATGTAAATATATCAAAATATCATGTTATTAAGAAGATTAATTATATCTATAATTGTACACATTAAATAACGGTGATCCGTATTTCATTAACACGTCAGATATTTTAAATTAAGCTTTCGGTACAATATTGATAATTATTTTGCGCATACCTAATCATATATGTTCATCAAGATACACGAATTCTGTCATATATAAATTTTGTATATATTATAATTAAATACGTAATTTAAATTGGTTTTAATTAAAGATTTTGGAAGTGCGTCTCCCATGTCGATGCGAGCTGTATTTATATAACGTTTAAAGACTGCATTTAATTTGAAAACATTGTTAGAAAATTCAATTATTTTAATGCCTATATTACCACTGTAAAATGTATCGCCATCGAGTGTAAATTATAGATTTTAACTCGTATTCTATACCATTAAATGTTCCACAATTTAATATAAAAAATCAATACCTATTAATTTTGTTCAACCTTAAACACTGCAGGTTATATAACGTGCGTATATACCTATATCTATAGAGGATAATCACTATTAAAGAAAAAAAAAATGCAATACATTAAAATTTCTATTACTCTTTATGTATTCGATTTAATTACCTGTAAAAAATAAATTTTATTTGATACTAAATAGTATTTTTCAGAGATGGGCCAGTAATTTTGATTTCAATTCCATTAGTACTATAATTTTATACCAATTATTCATTAAACAATTTTTATTGATTAACATTATACATTAAAAAAAAAAAAATTAGATTTCAAATAACTATAAATATCTCTGCAGTTTTTTAAATAAGTATTGTTGTCTGAGTATATTGTCATCTTTATTATTTTCTTACACCTGTCGATACATAATTATTTTTGTTTTATACTTACCACCTAGTCCGTTTTTTAAAATAATATTTCACCAAAATTTATGAACCGTTATTATAAACGTCTAAATTATTTTTGAAAAATCATTTTATGAATACCTAAGTGTATTTTAATACAAATACAAGTATTTCTTAAGGGTTTAAATGTAATCAAATTTTATATTATATTTAATGCCATATTTATATAATAAATTATTATAATATATTTATATTTATGTAATTATTACACCTTATATTATTTACCATGACTTCAAGCTAACTCATACTTTACATAATATAAATATTAAACAGTTAATATAATATTATCCAACATTAAGCATAATATTATAAATAGGTATATATAAATAATAATGTGTTATGGAAATTTGATAAAACTAAATTATTTGTAATAGGTAATTATTAAAAAAAAAACACAAATGATTTCAATTTTCTTCAAAAATACTTTTAAAATGTAGGTGTTTAGAATACTTTAAAATACTTTCAAAAAATATGTAATTAAAATAGCGTGCATATATAGAAAAAAATATAAATTAATCATTGTAAAAATACTACTACAAATTCACAAATCAAAAATCTAAGTATTGGAGGACTGTATAATATTATTACAGAAATAAATCAGAAAAAAAGCATGTTAAACTATATCTATAAACACATTAATTAAAAAGTATTTATGTTTGTATTTAAATGTTTTTAAAGTCAACAAAGGTCTAATAAGAGGTCTGAATCAACAGTATCTACTAAATACAATAAATATTGTACAGTTATAATGTTATAAGTTAATAAGTTTATTTTCAGAAAATAAAACATTTTATGTTTTAAATATTTAAATAACACATCATGGTCAATATTTGTAATCATTTACTAGGTAATCAATATATTATAGGTACTAATTTAAAACACCTGGGAAGTTCATTAATTATTATTAAAAATGTAAGCCTATAAAAAGGATTTGGTCGGAACTATTTTGTTTAATATGATACCATAATTTTGCCTTATAAACAAATTTGCTTAAAATGTTTTAAATAATTAAAAAATCGCAAAAAAAAAGTACCGTACTATGTAATTATCAGGGATTTCGTATTACAATCTTATTATAGTTATTTATATAAAAAAAATGCACGTACAATTAAACACAATATTACGTAGTATAATTTTTTCCCGTATTTTTTTTAATGGCTTTAAATTTTCCGTTTGTTTACAATATATTTTTTATGGTAAAATTATATTTTATTTAAACAGTTGTTTTATTTTTATTTGTCGATATTTTAAAGATTCTACATTAATTGCAGTATACCTAATCATCTGTACTTTTATTTTTATTAATCTTTCATTTATAAACCAAATTATAATCATTAAAGTTGTCAATTTCTTTGGTTGTAGAAAACCGATAAATAAAAATATTTTTATATAAACACTTCACAACATTATACATACAATTATTATAAGTCAGTAGCCATAAACTATTAGTTTAGGTAATTTATAAATAATAAACAAACCCTATTATATATTATAATATCATCTATAGACTATAGTTATCACACGTGAAAATTTGTTTTCAACATCGAGTCATACATTTATTTATATAAATACAAATGCATAATATATTTTTTAGTTTCTGCATGAAATTTGAGTTCAGCAAAAAATAACTTTATTTCAAAATTTGAACATGTCCTTTATTTTGATGTTTTAAAATGATTTATGCATTAATAGTTCAGTGGATAAACTATATAGGTATACGGTAGGTATATATTTAACCCAGTATTTATTGAAGTGAAAAATAGCTTATATAGGTCAACCAAACAGGATTTCCGTGTTGGTACTCGATAAACGAATTATTATTACTTTGATATTTTCTAAATGGAAAATTTAATTTAATGCTAATTTGCGACATATTATCCTAAAATATTATAAAGTTATAATAGAATATTTTAGATTCTTAGTGGAACGAGGAAGCTAATGGGTTTACAATCATATTTGTTACCTATTATTAATCTTTTGTCAGCTAATTTTCAATCAAAAAACTTGTTTCCGTCGTTACATGTTATTTTTTGGTGATTAGTAGTTTAAAGAGGTTATTTTTCGATTTTCCTAATAGTTTTTAAACGCGTAAGGAAAAACTATCAAAATATGACTTAGAAACGGTCAATCCAAATCAATTTTAGTTATGTATTCATAATTTCAAAAATAATGATTCTTATATCTTGAAATTCACTCAGAATATGTAGTTTATTATATTAAAAGTTATAGATTAAATTTTGGGTTATTATTTACTTATTTATAGAAATTATTAAGTTTTAAAAAACTTGAAAATTTATTACATGGTTAAACATACGTTACTCTATTTATATTTAAAAAATCTCGAAAATTGGTATTTATAAATTTTTTTCATAGTCACTTAAAATTTTAATACAACATTTACGAATGTATTTGAATTTCAGGGGTAGGTCTCTAGATGGGTCTAAAGACTTGAAATGTTTACAGAGTTTGTATATAACTATAATGTTGATTAAATTTAATTGTATAAGATGTTCAAATTATACAGAAAGGTATGTACACATTTTAAAAAAATTAAAAATGTTGACATTTTTGAAAAAAATAAAAAAACGACATGAAATATATATACTGAATGTATAATAAAATTATATACATTATATCAAACTATTGTAAAAATATTATTTTTATTATAATTAATATGGCCACACTCAATCGTATTTATTCCTATAGGTTAATTCTTACAGTGTAATGTTAAACATGATAAACATTGTTAAATGCTGTGCAAGTCATACTAATAATACCAAAAGTCCGCTCAAAATCGTTTTTTGTAATACAATACATTCACTAAAATTACATTATCTGATGAATGAACTGCTCTTATCTCCTTCTTAACCAAAGTTTTTTTTAACATAGTTATAATATGTGAATAGATAATACAAATATACTATATCAGCTGTATACTTATAGCTGATTATATAGACAAAAATAAATAGGTAACATGTATTTTATAATATAAGTAATTAAAAAATAAAAATAAATAAATGTAAATTTTTATTCGAAAATTCAAAATTGACTTACATGCTATTAAATTCATGTCTAGAAATTTTGAAATACTTAAAAAGCTGATTGATTGTTTAAAAAATTTTAAAAATGTTTACTTTAAATTATCTTTTTATATATAATATCATTATTACACCTACCTATTCCTATTTATCGTTTTTTTGAATTTTTGTCATATTGTCGTTTTTTATCAATAAAATAGTATAGCTAATTTTTTTAAGAACTTTCTTGAAATTTAGGATAATAACGCTATCCAATCGCATGATATTTTGTATACTTGGATCATTTAACAATCTTTGACCATATATGAATTTCAACTAGATTACCCCTAACCTTGTTTTAGGCATAAGCTTATCGTAGGATGAGTTGAAAATAAGAGCCAAAATGTGTCTGGATAAAATATTTTGAAAAAACTTATTTCGGATAAAAATAAATGTTTTTAAAAAAACGTAAGCTTTTAATTAATTTAAACACTTTAATAAAATAAAAACATAATTAATATATTTTTCCAGACCATTGTAGTAATAATATATTAAAAGAGTTGGATAGCGTTTGTTATATCTGTTTGATACAATCATGTATAAACAATAGATAGTAAGTATAGAAAACTAGTTTTTTGCATTTGTAATTTTGTGCCTTGTGTTCCTATATATATATATACATTATCCTTACAAGTTGGTCGGGGTAACATAATATAATAGGATGAAAAACACCCACGCAATAATGTTTTATTTCCAAAATGCTCGTATTTTTAGAGAAACTGGAAATATTTAAACTATGAGGTTTTCAATTGATTATAATTTATAATATATATATATATATATAAACCACGTAAATATATTGGAAATTTACTACGCAGAACGTTCAATAAAATACATAATATGTTCTCCTTACAGTAGTTTTTATTGAAGTTATGACCATTATACCGTAACCTGAACCGGATAAAATGATAAATTCGAAAAATGGTTTTACTTTATTGGACACTGTGATGGACAGAGACAATTATTACAAATGCTGCTCCGGCATCCTTACAACAATATAACTAGCCTTTTACGTAGTATTTCTGCGATTGGGGTGGCCCATAACGGTTATACAAACAGTAAAAATAAGCAATACACTTTGTCATTTCTGTATACTCGTATTATTATGTTCAAAGAAAATAAAAATATGGCGAGACTTTCAAATGAATTTTCCCATCATATATCACGTTTAGAGAGCAAATCGACTGAAAAATAAATGAAATTATAATAAAAATAATAACTTACACGCCATGTGTTAATGAATGCTCAATCTTTAAAATTATTCCATATATTCTACTCAAATATTCATATGTAAGTAGATATAATAAATATCTACGCAAAAACATTTAACGAAAATGTTGTAAAGGTAAGGCCAATATTTGTAAAATGTATTAATTTGCAACAGTACCGACCTAATCAAGTACATTCCACACAAGGCGACAACAATAACATTTTTTAACATTATTTTTCACGATATTTCTCAAAATAGATATATTTATACATGTACATACGCGCTGTTGTAGATAAAACAAACTCGAAACAATTTATATGTCTGCAACTATGTTGACACACGAGGTCTTTAAATGACATTCAACATATTAAAAGGTAGAAAATATATAATGTACACGCGGTCAAACAATCACATCGATAAAACCATTTTTGAAGTGGAAATAATTAAATTCAAAATTTATGGTATACTCGACACTCTATATAATATAATGTTAAAGAATCTAAACGAAAACTTTTGGGAAATAAGGGATATTACTTTTTGAAAATTTTACCAATATTCAAAAATCATGATAACGCAAAAGAAATTATGACCCTCTTGAAAACTTTTCTTAGCTCCTTCTGCCTTCTAACTATCGTGATCGATATAATAACATGTATGGAAGACCAGGGATAATTGTAACACTTTTTATATTCATAACTATATCTCATGAAATAATAATTATCATTTAAGTTCTTGTTTTATATCGATAGATACAGATTATTTTCTGGTTTATTGATATAAATTATAGAACATATTTAAATAGTAAATATATGCATTTTAATTAATTTAAATTTGGAAAAAAATGTTGAAACAACTAATATTGATAAAACGGTATCGGGGATAGTTGTAACAAAGGTTGGGATAAATTGTAATACGTCATGTCATACATACACAAATTTAATATAAGTATTGCATTATAAATATTGTATTATTACATAATTTTTTAACACTGAAATTCATATCAAAAATTTGAAGAAAAAAAACAAAATATAATAAATAAAATTAATTTGTTTTTTAATTTTAAATTATTTAAATATAACATACATTTATCTATCTATCTATCTATCTATACATGAAATAAGAATACTTACATTAAATAAATATCATTAAATCATTGAGTTAATTAAATGAATGATAACAATTAAAACCAAAGCCGTATCTAAGGGGGAGGGGGTTCATGGGATCCGGATTCCCTCTGAAATATTTTCAATATTTGATACACTTTAAAAGAACTTATAGGTACTTACCCACGTATAGATTGTGTTTTAAATGCAACAGTAAAACTGGTAAAAACAACCATATAAGCTTATTCATAATATTTTATGGATTACAAAATCTATAAAACCAATAAATTACTATATGATGGACAAAACATAAATTCAATATGTACAAAAAATTATAAAATATACTTTGGACCTTTAAAAATAAAATCTAAATATAGCCTTAATATTTACAACTAAACTAACCCCAGTCCATTTTATACATTTCATCCCAATCTAAATTTTTTTTTGTATTTATTACAATTAAAGAAATAATAATATAATAAATACACAAATTTTTATTGTTGCCACAAAAATGACATACAATTATCATTTAATTACAACTATATAGATTTTAATAAAATATTAGATATATACCTATACTTTTATATTATTACATAAAAGAGACGATTCTGCACACATTATACAAACTGATATGTTATATGTATTTCCATCATTTAGTCGGAAATTTAGTAGAATTACATTCTAACTTCTAAGAAGACATAATATTATGTAAATATATCAATTATTTTGGACTTTATCCAACTTAATTTTAGATCTATAGAATTTATGTTTGTTTAAAACGTTTTGGTATATTTTCAGTAAAAAATAAAATCAGGAAAATTAATGTAGGCATTACCTATAATGTACCTGTACAAAAATAAACATTTCTTTTAATAATTGTAAACAAAGTTGTACGCCCATTGATTCATTTATTTTAATTTCATTATTTTACTTGTATAATTTTTTTTTAATTTTGTTTTGATTCCCCTATTAATTATCCACTTACCTACAAAATAGATATTAAAAATGACTAATATTATAACTAATAATAATAATAATAATAATAATATTGAATAACTAGTTAGGTAGGTACTGAAAAAAAATTACTAAGTACTAATAAGTAACTGTCATTTATCCATAAAGATTACTGACTAATGATAAGGGAACCAATCACTATGTACAAAAGTTCACCGTTCAGTCATGGATTATGGAAACAATAATTGAATAATTAAATACAGTAATAATTAATAAATTCGCATTTCATTACCTACATCTATTAAATTCAAAGATTCAAGTATTGAGAATCGTTTAAATAGAGATCGTAATAAATATAGAGCTTTGTAAAAATAACAATTACTATGTAGGAATAACGATTAGATATAACAAGTATTATTAATGGTGTATTAAATAATATAACCTCGTCATTATGATGATCGTTAATTATTAGATAAATTTATTGTTATCAAGTTGGTAAAATTGTAGAATTTTAATTATTTTTCTTATAAAATCGTTATTTGTTCTTATATAAGTATTTAAAAATTATTGATAATTCATTTTTTTTTCCTATTTATTTATGAAAGTTGAAACAATAAAATTGTTTGTATTAAATATAGTTACCTACTATGAATAAATACGAAGCTTTGGTAAGTATTTACATTTTTAGACGTAATAAATATAATACTACTTTATATTTATATAAATGCTGAAAGCTAGGTGTAGGTACGTTCATTAATAATAATTAATACAATATGTGGTAACAATAATTATTACCAAGTATATAATTGCCTTCTGATATTTTCTTACACATAATAAAGGATATTGAATTATCGCAAAACTATTACATAGGTAATTTAATTTTAATAATATAGGTATACCTTATAGTAAAATATAAAAATATAAATATAACATTGTTATTATTATTAATCATTATCAATATTATAATTTTATTTGAAGCGATTGATAGCATTTCTAAAATCGACATAAATATACGTACCTATAATGATAGTTATTTAAAATAACGATTGGTTTTAAAAGGCGTTATTAATCACGACCGCAATATCAAAAATAACTATGTGAACGATCGTTATATTTCACAAACGATTATCAATATAACAAAAGGTCGTTATTTGTAAAAATTCTCAAAAATTTCGATTATTTAATATTAATCGTTCTTATTTTTTTTTTTTTTTATATAACTAATCTCAATAATTGGTAATAATAGCTAATATTTTAAAAATGTATGGGATTATGATTAAAAAATAATTTAAAGAAGTAACTTCACAATTATTTTATATATAAGTATATAATAGTTACTCAACTATAGTATAGTGATTTAACGATTTCTTTTTTTAGTCGTAACTCGTAACTTACATATCTACTTAAGTTATTCAAGTCAAGTATCTAATTATAAATTAACCCTATTACTAAAATTGAGTAGGTACGTAACGTCAGTACAGGATGACTTGAATGAAATGTTTAATACATTTTTTGATTTCGAGTATAAAACTCATCGTGGTTAAAGTTTCTTGTTTATTGTGTAAATACCTACTCATTCGAAAGTCAAGACAATTATTATAATTGTGCACGTGTATATTATACCTACGTATATACGGATTATGTTAAAATTTTAAGACTAGCACGTTATAAGTACCTACAGGTGCCTACAGTGTATTTCAGCACATCCTTAAATTTACAGTCTAAAGGATTTTCAAGGTTAACGACGCGATGACCTGACCCGAGGGAAAAAAAATCGTACCGTATCCCGGATGTATTTCTATATATATTTTTCTTTTTCCCCCAAAGACAAAACGAATGTGCGGTTACGGTGAATCAAAGAGAATAAACAACCGTGCAGCAGGTGAATCGATGTGCGTGGACGTTCGGAGATGCGAAAGCAGCAATACAGCTATACATTGCGATTACGGGTGGTGGTGTGGCAAACACCGGATAGGGTGTGTGCACACGTCTTGACAAACGACTGCGTGTCAGCGAAAATGCCGAAAATCGTTTCTTTCCCGTCTCTCTTGTTCTCGCCGTATAGGTCGTCCGCCGTAGGTACCACATAACGCATTATCTTCCGGTGTACGATTTTCCACCGTTCGTCATTATCGTTTATATTGTAATACGTCGTATTTGTTATTTTAAAATATACAGTGTACCTACAGCAATTGGGGACAAACCACAGTACCTGATTTACCGATTCAGAGACCCTGCAGGACAGATTCAAACTATGCCCATCGGGCGCCAAATTTACGCCAATGATTTGAATCCGTAAAATGTTTATTTATTTATTTTTTTTTTGTTTTGCATATTTGCCGGTTTTTTTAAGCGATTTTTTGATTCTTCGAGATATTGTTTTATTTTCTACATGTTTGTCGGTGGGTACCGATGCATAAATTGGGCCCTGATGAGACGAACTTCATTGTTTTTTTTTTTTTTTGGAAATAACCAGTAGGTACACGGTTAATTATTAGTTGAAAAAAAAAACATTTTATATCCACATAATAGAAAGATACATTATTTATTACCTGCGTGCCATTTTTAATATGTTATATGTACACAAAAATACATTAGGCAATGACCATTTTCATGAATTGTTTTATTTTTGACGAATATAGCGGCCTTCAAGGTGTCCTCGGCTTTCCTTCATACGCACGAATCTTCAATTAACTCCATAAGATACCAAATGTCACAAGTATCGAAAGATCTGACGAACGAGCTGGAGGTAATCAAGAAATGACTGGATTAGGAAAACGACCATAGAAGCTCTCTGGCTATTGGTTGGCTTTATAAAATAATGCTCAAGACCGATACGCTAAAAATATCAATATTTTGCTGGAAAGAGTGGACACCAACTTTCGGGATAAACTTTAAACTTGTACCCGTTAAGAGGACGCTACACGCCCGAATTTTAAGGAGTTTTGTATAGGCAATTTTTATTAAATTTTAAGAAAATGAAAATGAAATAAATTAAAAATAATTAAATATACTGTAAAAATAATTTAAAAATATAATTGTATCGGTATCATTTTTAGTTGTCGTGTAATCATGATATTTGTTTAAAAAAAACACATTTACTCATTTCTCATTTTTATTAACTCGAAAATATTGTAAAATCGAATTCTTCCAGTTCACTCCAACATTGCTTATACGAATATAGGTATATACGTTAATACATTCCTTTATGTTTCCACCGAAGACAGTCCTATGTAACGTCTGAATGCCATAAAAATAGAGCCCCAAACTCAGCGGCCTATACTTATAAATAACCGATAAATACATAAGTATAGAAGTATACTTTATGCACTACACGTCATACGTATAAATGGAAAGATATTGTATTATTCGTCTCGTAAACGATATTTTTACACACAAAATAATGACACGATATTATACATTTTGAAATGTGCCTGAAATAATTAGGTAATATATTATACAATATTATAGAAACTATACGTGTAAAATAATTTTAAAAACTTGTATGAAAACAAAATATGTCAAATATGTCAATATCGTCTATTCAGTAATATGGTATGACTAAAATATTGGTCCAAATCCAATAAGATCCAGCGCCAATTAAAATAAAGTTTAAAAATACAGATGACGGAAGTTATTCCATCGAAAATAATAGTGTATTGTTATTATAATTTTAAATTTCGAAGTAAAAAATAAATCATTGTATTGAAAAGATGATTCTGTGCGAAGTTCAGTTAGGTTAGGTTATGTTACAAATTGGCAATCATGAGAATTGTATTAGATGATTTATTTATTTCGCTATATTTATAAAATATTTTCGTTATAAATCTTAGTTATTTTTACACTTCAAACTACCAACTATAGTTGAATATAAAATACTTAATACATAATCTTAAAACCAATATATTCCTCGATTCGCTCATAATATACACATACCTACCTAATTATCTGAATTACATAACTACTTATACAATATATTTTTTGTCCATTTCTAAACATATAGATAATGATAATATAATATTTATCGCGGGGATTAAAAAAATTAAATTGTACGAGTACACCTATGTACTAAAATTTTTTTGGTTTTTTTAAAAAGTAATGTTTATTTAAAACGATCGTATATAACTATATATATCAACTACCGAAATAATGATATAGTTAGGTCAAAGACCATAGATATAACAATATAAATTATGGACATATAAGATAAATAAACTAATCATAGAAAAATAAAATATACCAGCTTTATTAGTCATACAACATGGTATAAATGATAGGTACGATTTGGGAAAATTATGAAATATTATATTATATCACTCTAATTCGATTTTCCGAACGTAAAATTTCGAATATCCAATTTCGTGTTTATGAATTATTAGTCCAATGATTAATGATTATAATTAATAACCATTTAATAATATATCCTTGGTACAGACATTACTATATGGATGATTAATCCATGATTTTCCCATAACTCGTGTTGCAGCTGCTCTCCCTTTCACTCAGTGTTTGAATGATAGAAATATATAAGGGATATAGAATACTTGGTCCATAATTATTAATATGTTAATATAATATCTCTACTATCTAAAAATATAACACGATGTCTATATTACACGATCCCAAGGACGAACATCTAAGGTACTTTTTTTTTTTATTCCATGAGGTATAAACATATTTTTTCTTCTATGATAACAATTTTTTTAACATCCATTCGTTTGTAGAAATGTATATTGAGATATAATTAAAATTTAGTAGCATTAAATTTAAAAAGTCATTCAGATACAGATTATAGAAGTACGTCTCTTCAGTCCTCGATAGTGTATTATTATCTACTATTTTAAATTTGAAACAAAACTCGGTATAATATTATTAAAAAAAAAAAAAAAAAAAAACATTTAAAAAATAGGTAACCATAACAAGTTTATTTATTAATTTGAAATTTTCCCTGTATTGAAAAAATATTTCCATATAAAAGTAGTTTTCATCTACGCTTAAAAAAATTTTAAATTATCTTTTGAATGTTCCAACTGAAATCAAATTGTTATCAAAAAAACTCTTTACTCTAAAACTCCTGCTTGATTCCTTCAACTTGATTCCAAATGTATACAGACATAAAAATACATATTATTATAAAAGAAACTCTATTTTAACTACTATGATACTAGACCTTATGATTACTGTATGAGCCTTATACTATCCGGTATTTATTATCTATAAATACCACGCACCGTTATTTACTAGATATAACCACTTAATATATGCCAAAGACCCCGTATAGATTAATTTGTAGAAATCACAAATTAGAGGGGGTTAATCCATGATCAGCTATCAAAAAATGTCTCGGAGAAGTGTAAATATAATATACGACATTTTTGAGCAATATTTCAAATTGTCATTCCTTTCGATTCACGCGTGTTGCATGTATAATAAAACTTCCCTACATTGATCAGCAACCTCTACTTTCGACACTAGATTTAGATAAGTACATTTATTTTCAATAATTATTGACTAAACCTAGGTCCTATATCCAAAATTGACAGAATTAGAGTGGTTTTATGTTTTTAAAAAAAAAAAAAACATTATTTCAAAATTTGAAACTATTACAAATTGTAACTCGGCCAATCTTGGGTTTATATTATTCAATATTTGATTTTGATTAAATTTTGTATTCATAATTTATACTATTTAGACTACCCATTTATAATGATTGATCTTAATTCAATGTAACAATATTATTATGGATACGAACTCGCAAAAAAAAAAATAAAAAAATATATATAAATTTTAATTTTAAATCCATTCTAATAATCACATTAATAAAATACATTGGTAAGTATTAATTATATAAAAAATTGGAGCATACTATGTCTTCCCAAAATTAAGACTTAAACTTATATTTCAATTAAAATGTACTGAAATTTAAATATTAGTTACTCGGCGTGGAAACGTCGTGTTTTACAACAAATCGATGGATATTTTTCAATTAATCTGTCCTAGTGAGCGAGTGACCCTGTTCGGTCTATATGTGTAACCGTAAGGAGTACACTTAAACCATATTTAATTTAACCTCTTAATTCTCGAAATGGTATTTCACAATAAATCGTGAAATGTCTTCAAATTAAATTGTCCTGGTGAACATTGAATTTTTTTATTTATTTGGCTAAACTGCCTAAAAACTAAACTTCCCACCAATTTAGAAAATAACTATTGTTCATTTTGAATGTGTATTCACTATCACACATTACAGTGATTGTAATTCTTCAGTTATTTTTTTAATTAATAATGAAATAAGTAGACTAGCTGTATTTATATATATACTTTATTACTTTTATATATATATATATATTTACAGTAAATTTTGTATAATGAGTAGACACAGTGGTCAAAATCACAAAATGTTTCGAAACAGGGAAGATATCAAAGGTAATAAAACGATCGCAAAGATAGATGTGCAATTATTGTAAATTATTAGTTAGTACAGTAAATAATGCAACCCGCAAAAAAAATCATAGACTGGTTGAAATAGAAAAAAATATTACAAAAGACAAATGTTTTTTCGATATTAATATATAAAATATTTATTGATAAATTGCATAATATAAATAATATTATAAATGTTAAACTATTAAACAATTAAATAAAAAACTTAAAATAAAAATAAAATATTAAATTTAATATTTTTATATAAGTACCCATCTATTTATTTTACAAGAAAAATAATAAATGATAGAAAAAAATTTAATTATTTCATGAAATAGTTCATTGAAATACCTGTTTCAAAATGTTATATTTCGTGAAATTTCCAAACACTGTATATGGGCATTGTACCCTATCGTTACTTTTTTGTACGTTTTTGAGTAGTTTTTTAAACCACTTATCTTATGTATTTTACAACCTACTATTTAAAGGGTAACTAGGATAAACCTTTTTTGGTTACGATACAAATCCGATAGGCAATTTGTATAAAAATGATCCGTCTATGGTCTATGTTACTTCGAAAGACAACTATATAGTATATCCCTTACAAAATAACGAATATGCATGGTGTATTATAATAATATTAACGCTTTGTTTTTATATTGTTTGGGTATCTATCTTAATATGAGCATTAAACATAATGTATTTTTAAAACAAAATTTCAATTAATATATTATAATAGTATGAAAACGCAAAATGTTTGTTGTTGAATAATTATTTCATGTTTCATATTTAAAACGAAAATTATAATATTCAAAATACAATTTATATATATATTGGTACTCGTACTTACATTAGATGTATAAAATATAAAAATAATAAGTACTATAAATGTGAAATATTTTATTATGGTTATATCTATATATAGGTATATATCACATGTTATTTCGAAATTTAAATTCAATATTATATTTTGCGGGCTATACATTTTTTTTCTTCTCTATACAAAATTATATAAATTATACCTACTTTATCTACCTACTTTATTTTAATAAACCTATACTTGTATACCTCATATTTTATTTAAAAGTGTTCATTTTAACGATTATTTAATTAAAATCTATAGTTTAAGTCAGGTCAAATTTGAAGCTCCTTTAAGTGGGGGCGTGGCATGAAAATAATCTTACGAATTGAGTAAGAAGCAAAAAAAAAGTCTTTCGCAAAAATTTCTCCTAAAATCGAAAATTTGCATTAAAAACCTAGCGAAATAAAAATGAATCTCATACTCCTCAAATACTGATAAAAAAAACCTCCAAAATGGAAGGGGGCCTATTACCAACGCACAACCCCTGAAATCCACTAGTATAAGCATTATACTTCAAATTTAAATATAATATATAGATGATACACATGTGTTGTTTTAGAAATAAACTCATGTTATCGAATGAAATTAAAAATGTATTTTTTGTTATGCTAAAATCAGACTGCACTTATGAACACTTTCTATATCTATATATCTAGTCCGATTTTAAATTTAATAAAAAAATGATACTAACACCTCGAGATTTATATTGATCTCAAAACTTCATATTTTTTGATACAGATTTCATGATTTTTTTCAATTTCCTGGTACCTGCTTAACCGTGCAACCTATCAAAATAGAGATATAATGAGTCAATAAATCTTGCAGTGAAATCCATTTTTCATATGAATGGAAATTTACTATACCAAATAGTTTTATTAACAAAATTCGATAAAATAAAACATTTTATTTTTGCTATATATATTTTTATCGCTAAAAACTTTTATACAATTAGATTTTTTAAATCGTAAATTTTATACAAATTGATTTTTTTTAAATTAATGTAACTATTGTAATTGTTTAATTTGTGTTTTCAAAATGACTTTATCGTAATTATTTTCATTATTACGGAAAATGTATTAATATAAAAAAAGATAATTTTTAATCCAAAATATCTCTATAATACTAATCTGACCATATTGTCGCACGGTTTTTTTTATTCATATCTAGTTATTTGATGTACATATCAAAATATAGATTTTATAAATATATAATTTAATCTCGTCGTGAAATAAATTTTGTGACAAATTCAAAATTTCTTAGGGCAATCCACCTTGCATAGAAGTATCCAAATATTTCTATATTTGATTATATTTCTGAAAATATAGATTTTTAGTAAGAATGATATCCATATATAATAGACACGATAAATTCATTGATTTCCAACATTTTTACTCTGTGACCCCAAAATACCCTGTATATTATATTATAATATTCCAATAACTGTTTCACGGTGGATATAGTAATATAAAATCCATTATATTCGTATACATTATAATATATATATACCCTCGTGGCTCGTTGCAAAATAGCATCATGCTCGATGCTCTGAATACGAAATAATTATAATATCTAGTTCGAACCAATGCGATTAAAAAAAATGTAATATTCTCGTATATTAAATGATTACAATTTAATCCAATCATCTATATAATTATTATAAATAAAATAGAATATGTGTTTAAAGTATGTATAAGTTTAAAATAGTACCTATATAAAATGAAAATTGTAAGTACATATAAAATATATACGTCGGTGTGTATTGTACATATAAAATATCGATAGCTAAAAATTTTAATTATAAAAAAATTACCATAATAAAGGATAATTCAATCCATATTTTTTTTTTGTTGTTAATTACTGAAAATCAAAAGTGCATTTGTTTTTCCTGGACTTTTAATAATTTTTTAATAATTACCGATTATAGTTTTGCAAAGTTGAATAAATAATAATTTATACTACATTGACATCATACAAATTTAAAGATATTCAAATACTTCAAAAAGATAGTATTATAATGTATTTTAAATATACTTTCATTATGTATTTGTACTTCTACCTAATAACTTGTACTTATTTAAATACGTTTTTATTAGATTTTGAGCCGAATGAAAAATTTATTGGTTTTAAAATGGCGTATTTTATTTATTTATTTTTTTGCATGTATAAACTTTTTTGGGTAAAAGGAATTTTAGCTTATAGAGAGTTTTTGATGGAAAATTCATGCTGGTTAGCACATAACAGAGTTAATTTTTTATTTTGCCAGTAGTTTTCTTAAGCATGAAAAACCTACCGTTATCTAAACTAAAAAGGTACCTACTAAAATGGTCAAGTGGCGACTCTGCGTCAGTGCATGGGTATCAAAAAAAATAACAATATGATAAAAATAATTTTTATAATCAATAATGTTATTAGTACTGAACAGTATTGTAGATAATGGAATATAGTAAACAATTAGAGAACCTCACTCAATAGGTGGGCTGTGTGACACACAGTATGGCGATTTTCAATATCCGATTATTATTGTGTTACGGCCATAGATAATGAATATAAGGATTGGGTACTCCTATATTGAATGTGCATGGGGTGCGGTCCATTTTAAAGAAGAGGGAAGTCACTATTAGAGCGTTTCTCTTTCTCGCATGGGGTATATTTTAAGGTTATGTTAAACTCATTTGTAATGAAATCATGAAGAAATTATCTATGGTGATAACAGTTGTTTTCAAATATTGATAATGTATTGTGTTTACATTTATGTTAATATTGATTATTGAATATTATAATATAATATAATATATAATATTATATACAATATATTATAGCGCTATTTACTGTTATGAATAATAAAGATATTTTTATTTTTAAATATATTTATTATCTATAAATATAATATTAATTCGGAAGATATGGAATGAACAGTAACTTGATAATGGAAGAAAAAATAAGCCACCCCGTATAATTCATATAAAATTACCAATGATAAGATGGCAATGTCCCGTCCATATATTTATTATCTTTGATTACGGCGAGATATACGAAGATGGCAGAAATTTTGAAGAGTCTAGACTTAATTACACCCGTAAAATCTCCTTGGCCGCCGCCATGTCCAACATGCATACACAATTTTCATACAGAAATGCGTCTATCGAACGGCAGACTCGTCGAACTGGCAACCATCTTCAGTATTTTTTTGACGTTTTCATTATGATATAATATGAAATTAACCGTTTGACTTAACGTCAAAATGTAATATAAATATAGTATTAAAAACAATATAAGTAATGAAAACGTTAAATTATAATACATTTTTAATAAGACTATCTCTTTGTGTTATTATTTTTCCTTATATATGTAGTCTCAAAGACACCCCAGACTGCATATATATTACATGATATTATTTATGTATATACATTTTGTAAACTATATAGGTATAACTTATATTTTAAACACAGCGCTTCGTAGCCACGCGCATACAAATGAGGCGTTTCCAGGCCAAATTTTTCTCTCCAATATGCTACCGTATATATTGTATACATCGTATACCGATAAGACCGAGAAATTTATTCCCACACCTTATGGATTTCACCGATCGTGAACTTTTTTTTATTAATTTTATTTTTATTAATTAATAATTACGTTAATTTTTACAAGGCGCATTTCAACCGGTCGTGCGTTTCGTATGTCCGCGACATACGAACCCCTAAACGCCACGGCGTGGGCGTCAAAAACATTATATTATATTTCATAAATTACAAATGTAATTACAATTTTTTTTTTTTCGTTTTCAAAATAATTGTCTTCTTAAATTAATTATCAAAATAATATACCTATATATAAACAAAAAAAAAATATACAAATAAAATAAAATAATACATTAATATACTTTTGTATATTTTGTTTATATAATATAGTTCAAATATATAATTCGAGAAAAATTATATATAATAATTATAAAATTAAATAATACAACTAGGTTATATTCAAAATAATCAATTAACGTTTTAATAATAAATATCATAAGTGGACGAGGTTATGATTTCTAATATTTTAACCGACTGGAGTGTTGCCGTTTTCGGCAACAGCTCTGTGGCGTCTAGGATTTCTTATACCGAGTACCGTCTCTTGTGTCAAAATATAAGAATATATTGGATTTTTTTGGTATAATATTATTAAAAACAAAACAAAAATTAAGTTATTTTTTATATGGTTGTCATATAAACTTATAAACGAAACAAATATATAATCTATTCTATTTTTGGCGTTTATACTATAATTTATTATTTACATAGTTGACACCCAATTGTGTATTTCCTTCGAGTATAACTATTCAAGTACTAGTTAAATATTAGAATATAATTTATTATATTTAAAATACTCTTCAAAAAGTGTTTTTTTTTTTTTTTTTAATAATAATTTAATTTTAGTTGGTATTTTAATTAGAGAGAAAAACAATTAAACTAAAGCTTTACTATTAATAATCGTTCCATAGAAATAAATAATTTATCATTACTTTCCAATTCAACATACATCCACTAAAAGTACCCTATTCAATAAGCGAAGGGTATTTCCCTTTATAATGACACTGGACACTCGACGATCGATGTACTTCCACGAATGGATACTGGGTTTTATTAAAGTACCTATTTCTGTATTAAAGTCCTTAATAAAGTATCATACTTAAAAAAGCATTAATATTTGTATTTAAAATATAATTACATTCACAATAAAGTATTTAAAATGCATTTAATTTCTATCATTTTTATTTTTTTTTTTATATTTTGATCAAAGCGAGAAATGTGTCGGTTTTACGATGATGTGTTATTTTTTATATCTGTAATCAATAATTCTATAAGAAGAAATGCTTTGCGAGTTATTTAATTCATAATAGTCTTAATTTTAGGTTTAAAGATCTAAAAATTTAATACAATAATAAAATTACGTCATTCTACCTACACGCAAAAAAAAAAATATAAAAATTAGCAGGTACAATAGTTTTTAATTGCCATTCAATTTTTTCTGAAAATATGTATTATTTTGGTAAGAAATATATTCAAATTTTAAGGAAATAATATAGGTCTATAAATTTGAAATTTTCACAAAAAACGTATGTAAGTACATTTTGACATTATTACACTTTTTTCAACATTTTTGTTCATTATATTATATAATATTATAATATATATTATTAGTATAATCTACAGTAATTGTCAAGTACATCCACCGATGCTTTGCTAAGAATCGTTTTTATTTAGAAAGAAATGATTTATCATTGGTTTCAAATTCAATATATCGACCACCAGTATCCTACCTAACGAGAGTAGTGCTTCCACTCCCTATTGACCGGTTTTTTTTCCTGTTATCTGTTTTTAAATAGTATTAACAATTTTATTTTTTTGCAAAACTGCATAATGCATATTTTACTGTTTTTTATAAATTTAATCTAAATTAATTAACAATATTTTGTCAACAGATAGATAGCTTTCACTTGTATTTTGTTATATTTGAGAAACGAGAAAATGTTATACCTACAAATATACCTATTATATTAGGTAGATATATAATATTAAGATAACGTTTTTTTTTTTATCTAAGTAATCAATAAAACATGATACCCATATCTAATATTTTAAGTTTTAACACTTACATATTATCCATTTACAATATTCTACAAATGGCATTACAATAATATTCTAAACTTTTCTTTTCGTTCATGCAATCATCCATAGGTTTAATGTTTTCTACATTCAATAAAATATTTTATATTACATATTTTAAACATTTTTTCATTATTTTTTATAAAAATTATGTTAAAACTTAAATTATAGGTATAGGTATAGTAATGATGTATGTACAATACTTATCTCTACCTATAGATTTAATTGATTTGTTTTAATAAATAATATTATTAAACTTTAGGAGAAAATATATATATATGCAACACATATTAAATAATTAAGTATATTTTATATATTATGTACAACAACTCACGATAGAATCTCGTTAATGAAAAAAATTTTATTAAATTAATAATAAATAACAATTACCTATTATTTTATTCCTTTAAAATGTTTCAAGACATAACTTATTCATATTTTTTGAATACCTATTACGTGGTTTATGTTTACTACGAGTACCTACTTATAATCGTTTCAAACGGAAACATATATATTATATTTATAATGTCTATATAATTACACGTGATGATTAAAAACGAAGGGCGGTTAAATTTACATAGTATTATACCGCTTTGGTCCGTATTCGTCTTCAATTAAATGTGTACGAAATTTATAATCCTTATATTCCTGTTGTGCCTGCCTATACTTACAATTTATATTTTCTATATAGTTAATATTTACATTATAATTGATTGTTATTCCATTATTGATTTATCTCATATTTTCGTTCATTATGTATAGAAACTTGGATATTTAAGTTAGCCAACATGCGCTGAGTGTGTTTTTTCTAACTTGTTTTTATAAATTGAATTTTAAAATATACCTATGGTTTTTATTTTAACACTATATAGGTAAGCGCAAAATAATATTTATATTTATGTTGTTTGTTTCTGTTTGATATTTGTTAGTAAAATGCTTAAAGTTACATAAAAGTAAAAACTTCCTAGACTTTTTATACTTTTTGTTATTGGAAAAAAAAATCGAACTTCCTTGGCTTAACTTGGTTTTTTATCTTATATCATTGTAATTTGTAGTACTGAGCATAAGTATAATAGGTAGGTACATAGCTATGAATGCGATAACAATACCTATAGGTATATTGAAGACTGTGTGTAGGTAATTTGGAATTTTTTTTCTTTTATACTTACCTACAAGAAAATGTTTTTGTTCATATACAAATATAAAAGTTTATTTATAGATACAATAATTTTAACATTTATAATACATATATATTAAAGTAAATACCATATTATAATTTTTAATTATATTATGATTTATATTTTATATCATAAATCATAAAATAAATTCTATCGTAAAAGTTTCTGCATAGTCAAATTATTACATAACAAGATAAATAGATGATTAAACAAAATATTTTCGTGAAATATTTCTTTTTGGTATTTTTGTACATTAACAATTAATATTTACAAAAGTATGGAAAATAAAACGAATTTTTTTAAACTTTATAATTTAACTATAATTGTATGCATAATATTATAATATTAACAACAATGTACATAATATAAATTATAATACTCCTTATAATTAAATTAAATTATAACACTATTATCAAAACCCCTTTTCAATTTTATTTTAAATGAAAATAAAACTGTAATGTGTGTATACGTATACACTTGTTATCATCAGTCCATCGCTTTGTAGATATAAATCCTTAAACCATCCGTAGGATAATATAAATCCAAGTGAAAATATCTCTATAGTAATTTTAATGCTAAAAGTTAGTCTCAAAATAATCCTTTTTACTTAGACTTTATTGCATAAGTTGCGAAGTTTATAAGAAAAACAAGGACATATATAAAGACGTAAAATATTGTACACAACTTTACGTAATCGTCTTTACGTTCAACCCGACGACTTCGATAAGACAAAATCGAAATTAGATTATAACCTACGTATTAGTATAGCCAGTTATTATACGATGAATACTGTGTCTAAATCATCAATCGTTTAATATCGATTATCTTATTGGAATATTTCAATCAGAATAAATTAAAAACACGATTAGTCGTAAGTATATTTCTGTGGCTTGGATGCAATGTCTAAATAAATTAATTTAAAATAATTAAAATTGTATGTTATATTAAAGCGACTCTTCACGAATATTTTAATTCGTTAACTACACTATACTTTTGATCGACTTTCATTTTTATGTAAACATTTTTTCGAGCAAAAAGAATCCAATGGAAGTTTTAGTAAACGGTTTTTATTTATATAGAAAATTCGTTTTGTATTGTACTTTCAAAGGTCGTTTTTACCTTTTTTTTAACCCAGTAGTTTTCTTAAGTATAAGGAAAAACTACATTTTATGTCGAAAAATGTTTATAAATTTATAAAAAAAAATTTAAGATAACAAATAAAATGTCCATTATGGTTACTATATTATATTACTGAAATTCTAACCTCCAAAAATACATAGGAAAAGTTTTCATCATTTAAATCGTGTATAATTTATATTTCAATATTTACGTAAGTAGTTTCTATTTGCTACTAAAATTTGTTAATGTAGCGACCTGTATATGTTTGTTATCAATTGATCGGAAATTAACATATATATTATGTATCTAGAAAAATCTCGTAAATCATTGTGATTTGTATTATGTTGACATTTTAACTGGAATAATAAATTGGGTGATATAAAAAAATCGTTGAACAAACTAAAGCGAAAACTCGTTAAAATATTATACGTATTTTTCGAAGAAATAAAAAACACCCAATACCATCTGTTGGCTGTTCCGTGTATAATTTTTATTCACAAGGACTTTTAATGCAATTTTATAATTCATCATATTATATACTTCACGATAAATCGGCTTTTCTACGGCATATACACAGTTTTGGACTAAAATAATAACTTAGGTAAGGTTATTTTATAAAATAAAATGTGACCCTTAGTTTGTTTTTTAATTTAACATAATATTGTTTTTAATTTAATTATTATCTGTGTATTTTACAAACTTATAATATTATACATTACTTGTAATAACATATTTAGATGGAATTTAATATTTAAAATTACATTTATATTTAATGACGAATTTGCACTTTTAGATTCTGAGCGGCAAAACAACCGATAATGAATGAAAATACTTCTCACAATTTTCTAAAATGTTTACAAATTTATTATTGATTAATATTAATTATGTATATTGCACCGAAAACACGCTTAGAGTAATTTTTTTGATATAAATGATACTATTTCTTTCACATTCAGTATCCTACCTGACAAGCGAAATAAACCCATCCCCTACTGTCGATAGACTATTAACCGGATTTTGAGAGATGCGAGTACTTTATAAACCTCTAATATTATAATCCTCGTATAGAGTGATATAAGATTCTCTAGTGAATTTTGATAGTAAATCCCATCTGTTGATGCTGTTTCCCAAAAAATGATTAAACATATTCCAAAGTTGTAAAAAACGATTCAACTTCTGTTAAACATTTAGAGATATCGTTAATTGTCAGGTTCAGATTATGTGCTGTGCAATGTACATATATAGCATTTGGTTGTTCTTGTCTTATAAAAGTTTGAACACCACCATAAGCACCACTCATAACTTTTGCCCCGTCATACCCATGTCCATGACATTGAAGTAAATTCATATTATTATTCTTTAATAGTTGCTAAATTTTTGTTGATAAAACAATAGCTGTGGGATCAGTCGATCCTAAAAGTCCTTGGAACACCTCTTCAATGTTAATAGATATTGGTTCTAATTTATAATTTTTGATAATATTAACATATCTATAAACTTCACTCGGTTGACTTTTATTTTAAATATTTTGTGTAGTAGTGTCTATAAAAATGGAGTAAAATGACGCCATTCAAATTTTTTAAATGAATATTTTACTAAGTTTATTTTTCTATATTATATACCACTAATCTTGATTTATATTTAAGAATAATCAACAAGAATTAAAATAAACCGCGTCTAATTTTAATGACTAACATAATCAAACTTGTTCAACGAATCTCTGTTTAGTTTCCCTTTGATAATACACTTTAAATAATTTTCTATTATTTTGAAATGGATCTCGAAGAAAAGAACCGGTTGACCTATACGACAAACAAAATATTATCGTTGTTTTTAAATCATCGGTTAAAATACTTTCTTGGAAATTTGCGTTATCAGTGTTTTCTAAAATAAGCAGAGCTGTAAAGAATACTTTTAAAAAGTATTTGAGTAAATAAAAAAAAAATATTGTTAAAAAAGTATTTAGAGTAATACTTAAATACTTATTTATTCGATGAATTTAAGTAAATACTCAAATACATTAGAAAATTAGTATTTGAAATATTTTTCAAATACTTAAAAAAATATATAGGTACATATACTTTATTCGTAATTTTATTATATAGGTTTCCTTTTTCTTCTTCGCCTTATATACATATATATATATATATACTTCGAGTTATAGTCCTCCATAACTAGAGGAGAGTTCGTGTGCTTACATTTGCTGACAAGGGGGTTGGGGAGATAGAACCATACTGACGTCAGCAGTAATAAAAAAATATATATATGTACTTATTTTTATCAAAATATGCAAAATTAAATTAAAAATTTTTTTTTAATTAATTCATATAAAATTTCGAAATTTTATTTTATTTTTTTAATAGAGGAGGTTCGTTGGACATAAGCTGACGTAATAAAGTAGGGGGTCGAAAATTTGCTGACAATTGCTAACAAAGGGGAAGAGGGGGTCTAAAATGTCCAAAAATGTGCAAACGTAATACTTGAATGCCCCCTCAGTATAATAACGATCAAATTCAAAGATCAGAAAAGAAGATAAGAAAGGACAAAGGTCAGAAAAAAAAGAAAGGTAAATGGTCAAATTCAAAGATCAGAAAGGAAGATAAAATAGGTCTATAAACGCTAAAGAATTATATTATACATTTATCTTAGGACTAACTTTAAATACCATCTTCGGTAAATTATTATTATATAAAATTGTAATTAATTCGGTTTAGATAAATTATCGATAAATTGTATTGATTTTGCTATTTTTATTAACATGAAATTAAAAAAATTAAATATAAAATTTAAAACATATACATAAATAACTAAGTCTGTATGTCGTAGGTTTTTTTTTTATTTATCAGATCTATCAACTATTTGATTCATACTATTCATACCCAAATTTTTTTTTTTTATTAGATTTTGTTTTTTTCAAAATGTGTTCTAGATTTATGTATTTAATTATTTAATAGATTAAATTGGTCGATATCAATTTATTTAATATTTTATAAATTATATTTTTCAATATTTGTAGAATATATACCCATTTTTCACACACATTAATACAATTTAAGAATAAATATTTATAATAATAATTGAAGACTCAATTCCACAAAAATATTTACTTTATTTTGGTAAATACGTATTTCGGTAACAAAGTTACCATCTTCAGTACACAATAACGACTGGCCGTCTAACGACAGCCGACAGTCCTTATATATTAAACAAAAACCGGTTACCGCCTATCTCTTCCCGCCTTCGAACGATGAGTCATCGATTGTGTACTGAAGATGGTAACTTTGTTACCGAAATACGTATTTACCAAAATAAAGTAAATATTTGTGTGGAATTGAGTCTTCAATTATTATTAGAAAAATACCATAAGTACTCAAAATATAAACATTAAATATTTATAATTTGAATGTAAGACATTTCGTCCCCAAAATATTTTAATTATAAGTATGTACATATATTTTATGATGTAGGTAATGGATTGTTTTAAAATATCTATCAATATGTTTTACATAAGTAATAAATATATAAATAAATACCCAGTTTTTACAAAATAATTTGTTTTTATTTAACAAATACGTATTTCGAAAACAATGTTCTCATTTACTATACTCAACAGTAATTGTTTAACACTGAAGATGAGAACATTGTTTTCGAAATAAGTATTTGTTAGATAAAAACAAATTATTTTGTAGAAACTGGGTATTTATTTATATAAATAATTCTACAAGTAACTCAACACCAAAATATAAGTAATAAATATCAGCAGATAAAATTATTATTTTATTTGTAAATTATTTGACCTTTTTTTTGAACATTTTTACAAAAAAAATGTAACATCTACTGAACCATATTATTTTATTTTATTTTATAATACTTTATTTAACCATTTATGCATTAAAACATTTTTATTTCTATAATAATATTAATATATCGTTCACGTTCACGCACATTTGGTATATTATTGTCAATTGATTAGATGGAGAAAGCAAATACGAGTTTCATGTCCTCTTAAATCATTAAGATAGGATATTAAGAGGACATCGCACCCGAATTTGTTGTCTCTATCTATCTAATAGGCAATATAGCAAATTATACTACGCAAAACAATAAATGTGATGTCTACGTTAAAATTAGAATTATAACATCTATTACCAATTTTAAAAATGAGAATATTTTCTAGAAACTTTTAACATATTATCCTTTTTGTAAAATATTGTGTATCAAAGAAGTTACAGCGTTTAAGTTTCATTCTTTTTTTTTAACGTACACACCACATTTATTGTTTTGTGTAGTGTAATTTTTGTTATATAGCCTACTGGATAGACTTAGACAACAAATGCGACGTCCTCTTAAGGAATTAATGAATATTATAGCATATAAGTAAATATTAAGACTAATAATAATTCATAAAGGTTAAACAAAATTAAATATATCAATAAATCAATAAAGTGATCTATATATAGTATACTATTTATAATAGTATATATAATGTTACTAAAGAAAACATTATTTTTCGTCTTAAAATATCAAATTTAATTAAAATGAAAAAATAAAATATTATATGAATATTTTTCTGCGATTTTATTGGATATAAAAAAACAAACAATATCATTTTTACAATATTGGCTATCAGCTAAACACACCTATACCTATTTTTTCTAATATTTTTAATAACAATTTATAAAAGTGATCAATAATGCTTTAACATAGTTTCATAAGTTTTTAAAGCATAAACTATACCCAACTAAACCAAAACTAAATTCAGACCAATTTAGGTATTCAATAAATGCAAAAATATATTAAAAAGTCATTCTACAATTTGCGATTCAACAAATCGCTATATAGGGAACCATGAATCAATATGTTAATATGAATTTATTGATTTCCAACCAAAAAATCGATTAGACAAATAAATGAAAACGTTTTGACTTTTGAAGATTTATATACATATATATATATAATATTTAGAAACCGAAGAATATTCGAATTTAAATATAGATTTTGTTGCAGATTTACATGATTCGATTCTTACTTTTAGAAAAAATATTATTTTGAATATATAATTTTTCTTGCAGTTCGATTAAAATTCCATTTTAATTTAATTTTTATAAATATTCGAGCAAAACTTATAGGGAGATCAGACTCCCGTCTCCCCTTGTATACCTGCATCACCGGTCAAAATCATTATTTAAATTTGATAACGCCGATTTATGAAATATAATTTTGTTAATTAATTATAATTACAGCATATTTTTAAATATCGAATGAAAACTTATTATGATATAGATTGTATAAACAACATATTTGTAATTATTATTAATAAGTACATATTATATTTTATTTTATTAATCTAATTCATTATTTTTGTTGAATAAAATTCATGATATAACGTTTACAGTTTTGAAAACATGTATTTATAAAAATATATAATCTTGTTTGCATATTATTCATATATTAATTGTAATCCATTTGTATATTCGATAAACTACTTTCAAATTTATTTTCAACCATAATTTATACGAATACCTATTACAAGTATAATGCAATGACGTTTACCGGCGATAATAATTTTTTTTTATTTATAAATTTAACCGCAAATGATAATTTGACGATGATATTATTAAAAAATTCAGTTAACTATTAGATGAACATGGTTATATTTGCAATTTCCTCTTGACAGCTCATGTGTACCCATTCTGTTCCCTCATCACTCGAATAACCATCGTTCTGACAACATAATTACAAGAACTGTTAATTACTATATGTGATCTAGACAAAACCAATTTAACTTCAATACTGTGTTGTTATCCATCATAATCATGTTTAGCGATATATTAATTGAACAATAACTACACTTTGGCTGCATATATTTTACATTTTGAAAATTCAACAAATAGCGTTCGACTACCTACACTATACTACGTGTTACATTTTTGTTTCAAATATTCAATTCAACAGATGTCGAACAGGTTAACTACATCAGTTATGTTGAAAATTAATAATTTTTAGTAATATTTTTTAAACTCCAGATTGGACCTATTATTGTAAATCGCCCCCATCAACCCCCTCCCCTTAAAACCGTCACTGTTTTAAAACTATTCGCCCACCAGTCGTTTTAACATTTCTGTTCGTTTTCGTTCTCGGGCTTTCGAGAACACCGCTTGTCCGTAATCAATTATTGATTGTATCTATTGTTATACCTATAAAACATTTTTTCTATTAAATAAAGAAATTATTTTATCTAGGAAATGTGTCCTCTTTATTAAAGTTGGAATTAAAAATATTCACGAAGTTATCGAGTATACCTACCTATATATATTATACTAAAATAAAGATATTTTTTTTACATTTCACCAAATTATCACTTTTGTTTAATATATTTATATGAAAATTATCAATTTATGAATAATAGCTTAGTCACATATTTAAATATAGTTACAAATATACATTACACATTATAATCAGAGTATATATATTTATTAAATTGTTTAATGGATACGTTTTTTCTTGCATACTGAGCAGTTTTAGCGTACAAATATATCATTACCAAATTAAAGTTCAAGACTTTACCTAAATTTTCACATGAGTGACTTTTGATGAAATATTTTCAGATAAAATTATAAATCATTGGTAAATTGCAAAATTAAATGTCCTATAACTCTGTTTTAATTACATTAAATGTCATCCTTGACGAAATTTCAACAAATTCTTGATTATTAATTTAATATAGATGTATTTTTGCACTAAAACAGCTCAGTTTCTTTTTTCTCTTCTTATCAAGTTCATTTTCTTCATATATGTCAATTACACATGTAGTAAGTAGGTACACTTCAACGTCATCCAACACTTCCATACTTTATTTAAAAATAATAAAAAGCCACCAAACAAAAGCAGTAGTCATCCACAAAGACAGTAACAGCAGTACTAACTGAGCTGTATCAATGATTTATATTACTAATTATTATATAAATATAATGAATATTTAATCAATGCTAGTCAACCTATATAACAAAATACAATGAATCGTATTGTTCAAATAAAATTTGGCACCCTTTTTATATGAAACTAAATTTTGACACGCGTTGAAACACAAAATAAGAGAATTAATTATTGATTTACTTAAATTTCGAATTCGAGTTCGATATAGGTAAATTTGATAGTTCAAGTTCGACACTTAATTAATAGTTCGATTAGAGTTCAGGTTCGAGTTCATGTTAAAGTTCGACATTAAACTAAAGTTCGGTTCGGTTAGGTTCGAGTTCTGTTCAACACCTAAATCATGAGTTCGACTCATCTCTAATATATATTTATGGCATACGTGTACAATTGAAAACATTATCAGAATTAACCTCCATATTATCTGTAGGCATTTTAATAGTTCATATAATATAAACAAAGTAAATAATATTGATGTGATATAACAATCGATAATATTCAAAATATATAATGTGTTACAATACGGTTTTAACAAAATTATATTTCATCGTCTAAATCTCGTAAAGCCATTCATTTCCATAATTCGTTTTGAATTCCAACACTGTATATTCCACTGTCCACCTTGAATGAAACGCAGTTCATTGTACGTCGGAAAGAACTATAAAATCTGAACTCGGTCGGGATCCGTAAACCAATATTCTCGTAGTAACACATCATCCTATTATCCTGTGTGCAAAATCCCAAGGAAACAACCCCCCCACTGCAGCTAACGTATTTAGCTTGTAAATTAAATTCATAATTATGAAAATAATACGAATTTTAGTCATGTAAAACGGCCGGAGAATCCCATCGTAAAGCATATTATTTCTAGTGGTGTGATTTTAACATTTTGATCCCAATCGCAAAAGCTTTACAAAGCCGTATCCCCAAGCATAATATATACATGAAACATAAACTTAAAAAATGTATAACAATGTTATTAACACAAAATTGTTTTAAAAAATATTAATAATAATTTATATAATTTTACAGTAAATATTACTGCAGTAAGGTAGCCAAAGTAAGACTAGAATGGATTATGGAGAATTAATTATACCTCACATCGTCAGTGTTAAATAAAAACGCATCTATCTAGATGTATGCTTGTTTCCTTTCTAGATAGATCCTTCTAAGTATTTTAAAAATAAAATGTGAGCAATCTTATTATATTTTGTTGAATAATTTTAAAGATTTAATTCCTAATTTTCTAACGAAAGGTGAACTTTTTCTTAACCAAGTTAATAGTCAATATTTTTTCGATCAAACTTTAAGCTTAACGAGTAAAAATTATTTTTTCATCATTATTATTAACTTTTAACCATTGGACTTGTAGGTATTTTTAGATAATTTTACTTGATATTAATATTCAAGTTGATATTTTTTCATTAATTAATGAATTAAATTAATTTACATATCTTTTCTATTAGGTACTTGTATATTAACATTACCTAAAATTATTACCAAAAATTACGATAGTATATATTTAAAATATTTATTTATTTATAAAAACCAAACAATCCCCTCCTCTCCCAAAAAAAAAATTTAATAATATATATAGAATTATCTATACATTTATCTATATAAACTTCTACACAGATATCACATTTGAACGCGTTCGTGTCATAATACATAATTTTTATTACAGTTCAATGACTTTTATATTGAACTCGTATTGAATTTTTAAAGTAAAATAAATTTTTTTAGTGTTTTTACACATCTGTATATAATAAAAATTAAATAGACAATGACTCTAGAACAAAGGTTCTCAAACTTTTCATAGTTCGACCTATTTTGGAAATTTTTTTAATTTTTGCGACCCACAATATATTATTGACCGGTATACCGGGTGCAACTCTTTGTAAGTGTAACTCCTTTTAAGTGACACAACTTGTATGTTCAACACCATTTAAATGCAAAACTGAATTTGCAACCCCATTTGAGTGTGATACTTTGTAAGTGTAACTTTTTTTGAGTGAAACATTACATAAGTGGAAATACACGTAATATACATAAAAATTACAACCAATATCTGAATACTGAAGATGTAACACTGTAATACTATAAAGAAAATTTTTCTTTTAATCTGCGACTTTCCACGTTTTCTTTATAAATTATGCCTATATTTCATGAAAGAACATTTTCTAAAAACCAAAATTCCTATTATCATATAGGTATACTTAATAGCCAAAAAACAAACTTATATAAAATACCTTTTAAAAGTATTTCGAATACATATTCTGAATACTTCCAAAAACAATTTCATAAAAAAGTAATCCAAATATTTGTCGAGTAGGTACTTTATCTTATTTATGTGTACTAAATTTCAATAATGAATATATTTAGTAATAATTATATTATTATTTAACCGGACATTAATAGTTAACAATTTGTGTTTTAGAGATTTTAGTTATTTTAAAATCTAGTGGAAAAATACTAAAAAAATTATTTTAAATATTTAATTGAAATCTTAGGTATTTTTTATTGAATAAAATACTATTCACAATACTGTAGGTATTAAATACATTTTAAAAAAAGTATATAAAAATATTTAGAATATTTAAAAAGTATTCTGAATGTTGTATTCGGAATACTACCCAAGTCTGCCAAAATACATTATATTTAGCCATATTTTGAACTTTAGCGGACTGTAATAATTATTTTCGGAGAATTTGTGTTTGGACAATAGTTTATACTTTATAATCATCAACAAAACCTATAACTGCAGTAGTATAGTGTGACACTAATCTTTTTGTTTGGTGACGTAGTATTAATGGTATAATTATTATTGTTTACTTGTTTCAGCCGAGTACACGGAACCAGTGTTCAAAAAAGGCGTAGTTTACAAAGGCATTTATTGTCCGACCCTCACAAACAGTTTTCGAGAATCCAGTCTCGAGCTGTCGTATCAAAGATACTCGTACCGACAACGCCAGAAGTCCTTGATTATTGTTAATTTCGTCGACATGACACTCAAAGCTGTATTGACCGGTAAAATGTCTTTCGGATTATCGATTATCGATTGAAATGTTTAAGGATAAAAATGTGATAATAATAATACCACGGTAATAGTACGTACATATACCTATAACACCTATCAAAGATAGAACAAAATGACAGCATTTGTAACGCGATAGCATTATTTCGCATATTATACGAGTATTGCGCAGCACTTGTTATTGTTATCATTTTTTTTGTATGTTATTTTTTGATTTATTTATTTTTTTCAAAAAATCTAGTGTCAGCGTAGTAGGTATCCGTTTACATCAGTGGCGTGTTCAGAAGGAAAACTACAAAGGGGACATTTCCCCGGGTATACAACTTTTTAAGAGCAGTACATTTTAATGGATTGTGCTTCAATAATTTTTTTAAGTTAGTAAGGATATATATTATAACTAACAGTGATATCCAATTACTTTATACAGATCCATTCAGTTTTCTATTAAAAGTGTTGAAAATCGCACCATCAGCTGACCATTCATTAATGACAATCGTTTAAACTGTTTTTACCTTTTTTAAATACTAACATGTACAATAGGCGTATGGCTGTTACCAACTTATCACGAACATCCATACCACAGTCAAAGGGCCATATGGACGTGTCTAACCATGTTTGCAAATCTCACTGTATGTCTACTAGGTTGGTGGAAATGCTTCGCCAACAACTATCTTCAATGGGCCGCCGTTTTTACATGGTGTTTCATCAACATACAAGGTCAGCTTGCGTACATTTAAGGGATATTATATTCGGTTATACCCTTCCCATATTCCAACAAAATATTATGCACTTTAAAACAATTACAATTTTAAATGTTTATCTCGGCATCGTGAGATTAGTCCACCTTGAAAATCCAAACTCAACGACATCATCAAAAGCTACAATCATATCTGAAAACCCCACTAAACAGGTGTTTTCGTATTTACCGTACAAATTCAAAAATAATAATATAGACTATTATTACTATTCGTCATATAATACAATCTACGACACGATAGTATGATCATATCATATATTATACATTAATTTACTGTTACCATTTAGAAATTAATATTTTATGATCATTATTGAGATAGTACATAATTTGCTTTGCATCCATGATTTTAAAGGGAAAGAAGATACATTAATTTAAATCTGTAAATCAAAACTAACCAAAATTAAAAATAATTTTTATGTATGGACATAAATCCAATAACTCTTTAAAGGACTTATGCCTAGTTATGACTGGGAAAACGACATAATTTTCATAATTTTCAATATTTTTTTTTTTTTTTTTGCCATTCTATTAAATATTTATTATTATAGTGAAATATATACTATCAAACAGTACATAATTTAATGTATTTGCAAGATTTTTAATTTGTGGTGGATATATTGAATTTTAAAGTAATGATAAATTATTTCTTTTAATAAAATGATTCTGAGCAACGCTTCGGTGTATACCATAAGTATTACATAAATATTACTATTAGCATATTATCATTTATATGGCTAATAAAGAATATACGGAAAATAATATAGTTGGAATAATAATATTTAAAGTTGTTTTAACTTTAAATTATACTTGGGTATGTGACAACCAAATATTTAGTTGCAATTGCCAAAAAAAAAAAAAACAGTTGGATTTATAGTAAAATTAACAATAAAAATATAGTTAAATTTTTAGTTATTGAACAATTGATTATGTCAACCTTATAGTAATATTAACTATAATAATATAGTTGAATCAACTAAATATATAGTAATTGCAACAATTATTTATAGTACGATAACTGTATGGGAAAAAATATTGTAAAAAACCTACAAAATAAATGCCAACATTTGAACTCACAACCACTAAACCCCTATTGTCCTGAAATCATACGCGCTAACCTACCTATCTATCTTTCTGATATTAAAATTATAGTGAAATTAAATATTTAACCTGCAGTGATACAAAATATATTATATAGGTACCTACAAATTTTATAATTTATTATAAGTATTAATTAAATTTAGGTACACCTTTGTATATTACATTTTTATTATTGATATGATATTATTGAATATGGTAGAAAAAAGTAAATAAATAATATTTTCACCCATGCTTAAATTGTAAAAGTAGAAGAAGAGGTATTCTCGGGATTTCAATAAATACATTTTAAATGAAACTCATACGACCTTTATATACATAGTAGGTACTAGGTAGTTTTTCTTTACACTTTTAAAAACTACTTATAAAATTAAAATATGATCTCTATAAAGTACCAACTAGTAACAAGTATTAGACGAATTTCTTATAAAAAAAAAAACCTCAATACCTTAAAAAAATATATATAAAAATATATCTCTAAAACACATTACTTTACTCTTTCTGCCTAAAAAAAATGTATGCATATACAAAAATCTGAAAAAAATCACATCAATAACCAATACCAATACATTCATCACTATGCTCAAAATCTAAAATAAGAGAAATACAGCTCTTCTCGTAGAACACATTTTTTACGAGATTGCTTGCAATGGCCACTATAACTTCTGAAAAACTGATCTGAAATAATTAAAGTGATATTTTTAAACACACTTTAATATCGATAACTGATTACTAATATTAATTACTAGCAATAACCAAATGTATTATTTATTTAAAGGTTTCGTGTGGGAAAGTTACGGGCACGGATCTAGAGAATATTTGGTGTGGTATGTTTTGTTTATAGTTTTCGTTACTTACGCCATGTTACCGTTACCGTTACGGTGGTGTATATTAGCCGGTTGTTCGACTGCACTATTACATATACTAATTACCAGCTACACGAAGTCGTCGAAAGAAAAAGTAATTTTGCCAGTTTTTAAGTAAACATATTTTCGTGGTCTCGAAAAACTAGGTGTGCACAAATTTAAATGGTAAAATTATTATGAATTTTCAAATAGCAATTACAAAATTATATTAAAATATAACTGTTCTCTATTCCAACCAAGAAATAAGTTGTTTAGGTTTATCGTTAGCATCATGAACTTGAATTCGACGTCGTTTACACAGCAGGCCCCTGACCACAAATCAGTATCGAGCGGCGCCGTTGCTAGACCCATCATAGGTAGACTAGCGCGGGGCATCTCCCCACGCACCTTCCCTGTAGGAACCATCCCGCACACACTACCTACCATACCCAGCGGTAAACGCAAATCAAGCACTATGCCTCTTATACTTACTCATAAAACATCAAAATTATTGGCTAATACTCAACCAAACACCAACGCAACGTCTCGTGATGCTAGGAAACGCAGAAATTAGAAAGAGAAAAAAATGCGAGAAAACTAAACCTTCATCATGTGAAACAGCAATACTGGTCCGCAGAAATATTATCCCCCAACTAACAATCTTCCCCACCATCATGGATTCCACAACATTCACCATAAAACTTGGCTCTAATCTAATCAGAATATCGTCTGTCTACAAAAGTCCGAATGCAAACCTTGCTCTAAGCGACCTAGAAGCGCTAACCGATTATGATGGACCATTTATAATTGCTGGCAATATGAATCCAAACACATGTCTTGACAGAGTTGTCACGTAAACCGTACTGGTAGGACACTTCACCAGCGTATGGAATCTAGCAATTCCTATACGATATGCGCACCAGATTCACCAACCGATTTCCCCTTTAATACAGCCACTTACTCGACGTATTGGATATTTTATTTTATTAACATAACGGACGAAGTCCAAATTAACAATATTTCATAATAATAAAATGATAATATGGCATATAATGCAGACAATAAAAGGAAGAATTAAATTAAAAATATTATTTAAATAGAAATAACTAATGTATAATTAATTAAAATAGTGAGAAATTATGATCGATATTTGCAGAGTGAGGAAGGCGTACCATGGGGACCTTTAAAAGAAAATTGGATGTTAAGTGAGGAATGTGAAAGGGGGCACAAGATCGAGTTTGATGTGAAGGAATAACTGAAAGTAGAGAAGGGGAATCAATTAAATTAGATAAGAGTTTTGAAAGGAATAGAAGATTTGCCTGATACCTTCGATTTGTAAGGCTAGAAAGGCCTAACGCAATCAATACGGGAGGACAAGGAATGTTGAGTCGGAAATCGACCATGCGAAGGAATTTCCTCTGGACTCGCTCAATCATGTTGCTAGCAACAGATATATTGGGATCCCAGAGGACAGAGCCGTACTCAAAAATGGTGTAAATAAGCGAACAATAAAGATATTTAAGAGGAGTTTAGAGGGGGAAATCTTGGGATATACGGCTAACGAAGTCGAGGATTTTAAGTGCTTTGCAGCAGGCTACTTCAATATGAAACAAAGGGCAGAGATTTTTGTGAGAGTGAACCCAAGGTCACAAATGGAGTTACCGGTGGATTTAATTGGAATAGCATTAATGGAATAAGGGAAAGTGATGGAGGATTGGAGACGGGAAAAAGTCATAACTGAGCATTTCTGGATATTGAGAGACAGGCTGAGAGATTCACTCCAGTTACCAGTCGGTCAAGATCAACCTGCAACAGAAAGCAGTCAGAGTGGGAGTTTATTCGGAGATATAGTTTCATATCATCAGCAAAAATGAGAAGTTTAACTTTGAGAAGGACAGAGGTAGCAGAATTAATAAAAAGAGCAAAAAGTAATGGTGACAGGACTGCACCTTGGGGAACACCAGAGGAAGGAGAAAAAACTTTCGACGAAGAGCCATGGATAAAACGAATTGAATACAATCAGTAAAATAGGAGCGTAACCATGAAAGAAGGGGATTACCAATACTAAGAAGGTCAAGTGAATTTATAAGTAATGAGTGATCAACTCTGTCAAACGCTTTAGTAAAATCCATGTAGATCATGTCTACTTGACTGTGCGTACGAAAGAAATCATAAATATAGGTGGTGAAAACAAGATTACATGTAGTCGTTCAATGTTTATTTTAAACAATAAACGGCTTTCAGTAATTTTCAAAATGTCATCTAAATACAAATAAATATATGTAAATAAATACAAATTAATGTTGAAAAATAAATTTTACATATACTTGAGCTAGAGTATATAAGCATTTAAAGCATGCAAGCTGCAGCTATAATTATCAATTGGATGCGGAGTATGTTAATTTTGCCACTCCGTCCCCCGCTGGTCAGCTTACAATTAATTATTTTATTACTTCCTTTGAACAATACTTAAATACGCCACTGGCACACGTGTATACGAGTATAATAGCAATATAAGTAGAATGTTCCGTCAATATATTTATTATCTAGGATAGTATAGTTGTCTTTATTAGAGTACCAAAAGTGACGAACTTATGGTGACTGGTGACTGGTGAGCGTGGTAGTACTATGACCAACCAAAATTCGAACTTTCTTCTTAGTTGGAATAGAGTATATTAATATATTATGTAAGATTATAACCATTATATTTTTTTTAACTCTAATTTACAACTTAAACAAATATTACATCAAAGGATATTTTAGAACTCGATTGCATACGATTTTGGAATAGTTATGATTTCTACATTCCTAGTTTTTACGCAGACCTGATTGTGAACAATTTAAACATTATTAATATATCAATTTTTAATTTTAATTAAAATTTTTTTTTTTGGCTATATATAGAATACACTATGTGTTGCTCGTCAATTAACCGCAATGAGTCTATTATACGCCGCCGTCAACTTTGCTGGGATGTACACGAAGTATCTGACAGACAGAAGCCAACGAAAGGCGTTTTTGGAAACCCATAGGTCTACTGAAGCCCGGTTCAAGACTCAAAAGGAAAACGAACAACAGGAAAAACTTTTACTCTCGGGTAAATGATAATATTATAATATTGATATTTATGGGTTATGTAAACACAATATACATCACTATCGGTATTTTGTTTGATGTTATAGTTCTGCCGGATTTCGTAGCTCGAGAAATAATTAAAGACATTGCATCTGAAACGGACAAAGGCCCTTTTATGCCAAATCAGTTTCATAGAATCTACATTCATCGATATGAAAACGTCAGCATTCTATTTGCCGACATTAAAGGCTTTACAGGTACAAATTATTGAAATCCGTTTCAATTAACCATATACCTACTACACAATGTATGTTTGTTTTTTATTTATACCTATATATAATAGACTAGAGCACAAATTTAAAAAAAAAATTTAAATAGTACATTGTAACAAATATAACATGCATTAAAAAAATGTACTTAGTTGGATACTGCAGGTAGTATTAATTCAAACATATGTTTACGAAAACCAAACATAACAAAATTTTAAAATGGTTTTAGAATTAAAACACCCATTATAAAATATTTAATACACAACATTTTAGATAGGATAATTTGGGCTTTTACCCTTCTCTTATTAAGTATCACAACATCAAATGAACAAAAATTATTATCTTTAGGTTTTTAAATCGTTATAACTAATTTGTTAATTAATATTCTGCAAAACGCCTAAGTCATTTCGTTTATATTTCATGCACATTTTTTTCAAGAACTGTTAATAGATAATGGACTACTTATATAT
The DNA here is from genome assembly GCA_025469235.1 of Pemphigus obesinymphae. Classification (NCBI taxonomy): domain Eukaryota; kingdom Metazoa; phylum Arthropoda; class Insecta; order Hemiptera; family Aphididae; genus Pemphigus; species Pemphigus obesinymphae. Next base: position 72,664 of record JAIPRL010001031.1, read on the forward strand.
TTGCACTACTTAATATTTCTAACAAAATAAATAAAATCATGACATCTTATTATTGTATACCAAAGTCACTATAATATAATCTATTTTATACTTTAAAAAGTAATAGGTAATTCACATGTTCACAAAATACGTGTTTTTAAAGTTCATAAGTCAAAATATACTTCTGAAATTTGTATTATAATATATACCTAAATGTTTTATTTTTCTTCTTTGTTTTTTTAGAATGGGCGAGTCGTACTTGTGCTCAAGATTTAGTAAGAGTGCTAAACGATCTATTTGCCAATTTCGATAAATTAGCTACGGTAAAATTCATGATCATAAAATAATTATTTTGAAATATAATTTGTTTATTTTTATTCTACAGGAAAACCACTGTCTTCGTATCAAGCTATTGGGTGATTGTTATTATTGTGTATCAGGTCTTCCTCAAACTAGGCAGGATCATGCCGTTTGTTGTGTAGAAATGGGATTACATATGATAAATGCAATCAAGGACGTGCGAAATAAATTGAACGTAAGGACTCAGGACATACAATTTTACATGTATAGCTTGAAAATACTAAAAAAACCTGATTTTCTTCAAAAATTAAAACTAGGTCGATCTGAACATGCGTATCGGAATACATTCAGGGTCTGTGCTTTGTGGAGTTCTGGGACTCAGAAAATGGCAGTTCGACGTATGGTCTTACGACGTGACATTAGCAAATCACTTGGAATCTGGAGGGATACCTGGGTACTGATGAGATGATAACAATATTCAAGAACAGATTTAATAATATATTTCCAACTATAAATTAATAAAATGATTATAAATTATAAGTGAAAATTTTAAATGTATAGGTGTAGCTTGAAAATTGTTTTGAAGAACCCGAACTATATTAATAAGAAATGGTATTTTCAATATTATAAATAAATATCAGATTTTAAACTTAAAATTAACTTTAATAAAAATTTAATTTTTAAATAGGTCAATTTCATAAGATCGCAGAATAAATGCAAATAACATATCCCAGATGTTATGAATTTATAAGATAAAACATATCTTTAAATAATTTTTTTTTTTTATTATCAAGTCAATTCGAGTACATAAATAATTAGTCAGGAAAGTCCACTAAATTGCTTTTTTTTTATTATATAATAATAATTAAAACGACTAAACTAATTTCAATATAACCTAACACGTAATAAGATGATAAGTTTTTTTTTTTAAAATGAATTGCATAAATGTGGGCTTAATATACGAGTATATCCCAATTCGTCCCTGATTATTTATATAATATACTCACATTAATACTAATGTACCATTATATATTTTAGACGTGTTCATATATCTAAAGCTACTTTGGATTGTCTAGAAGAAGCCTATGATACAGAACCCGGCCACGGAGAATATCGAGATTCGTATTTAAGAGTAATTATACTATATATAAACAATCAAATTATATCTGAATATTATCCTAAATATTATATTTTTTCACACACAGGATCATGGTATTGAGACATTTTTGATCAAAGAACAAGAGCCATGCCGAGGTCATCGAAAACTACAAAAAATACAGTCGACGAGACCTCGGCTATGGTCAGACGAGAAATTAAGTTTCAACTCAAATACGCAGAAACCAATATCGCCCAAAATGGGTAATAAAACCACTATAAAATACATAGAAATTTAGAATATTTAAAAACGTAAATAGTCCCAATACTCGGTATGGTGACATTTTAATCCAAATACTTCATGATCTATAGATCGAAAAGTTCCCTATAGATCTAAGTATCACCCATCGAATAAAAAGTATATCAAATATAATTTCACCTCAATATATAAAGGTTGCGTTTTGATACGAGGATCTTTACGATTTACAGATTAAAATATCCCCTATGGATTTAAATATCCTACTATGAATCTAAATATCCACCGTAAATCTAAAGTTAATTATATTGTTTCATTAAGCTTATGTAGAATTTTCAATCTTCAAATTCATTATTACTTTTATTTTAAATTCTTCTTAATGAATAAAAAATAACTTTATATTTACATATTATTTGGTTTAAAATAAATATTGACTTAGTTATAGATTACAAACATTTTAACAATACTTTAAAATATCAACAAATTAAATTGAGTCAAAATTATTATGATGCACTAATAAAGGCAATAGTGAAATGGAATATAAATTTATAATTTATTACAGTCATAAAACAAAAATTGACTACAAAGTGATAACTTTTTGAATGGATCACTTACACGTGTATTACTATAATAAGTTATTAAAATTCATCATTTTTATTTTTTGTTTTTAAGCTGTTAGTTTCATATTCAAAATACAAAAATTATGATAAACGTGCTAAATTATAAAATAACTTCTCAATAGCTTCATAGTAGATAGATTGAATATTTATTTTGTTTAATGTTGATATTTTGAAAATAGTACCTAGGCAATACGTTTAAATTTAGGTAAACAAATCATCAATTATTGGTAAAAATAACAAATTATTTAAAAACAAATTTATCGTTAGAATACATAACTCACGATTTATTTTGTTTGCGTTTTCGTGTTATTCTGACGTCTCATTATGACATGTCAAAAACAATCTTCAAAGATGTTATTGTGATTCCGATTCTCGAAAGTAAACTAAGTTCACGCACCACTTCCTATATTTATACTTTTAATTTATCTTCTAATATCAGATCGACTATCGACAACAACACCTAATGAATCATAAAAAAAAATTCAAATTAAATATTCAAAAATTTTCTGAGAAAAAATGTATACACACTCATTTCATTTTAATACACTTTAATATTAATTATAATATATAATTACATTTTTATACTTAAATAAATTAATAATTTTTTTATTATTATGTATTTATTATATTTTATTAACCTAGTTCTTAGCCCTAATTTGTAGTAAGTATTAAGTATATATATGTGTGTGTGTGAACTTAAATATTTCGGTTGATTAATGCATATTCTTACAGCATATTTAAGCCAATTTGTTTATTTTTAGGACAAATATGGTGATCTTTTAGGATATAAATTCGTACATATTTTAAGGATTTTTAGTGCATAAAGTCCCTACCGTACTAATAACTGATGAGTTATTAGTGAGTAGTTCAAAATGCCCAGAAACGAGTAATAGATAAAACTAAAAAATAAGTAAAATATGAAAACTAACAATACACAAATAATATTATGAAATCAGGGGAAAAATGTAATTAATTATTAATTAAATATTCAGTAGTGACATACCTATATAATCAAAATCAGAATCAGATCAGAAATCAGTTAATAGCTACATATAAAATATAAAAATATAATAATATATCATGAATCGTGAATAACTCCATTTGTTCACAAATGAAATAATAAATACATCTCTATGAATGAGTGTTAATAAGGTATCTGAATATGTCTATCTGAAATCCTTTTTTGACAGTTATACTTGTTGACACTAGTTGAATATACAATATTGGTTGATTTTTATCGTGTTGTTAAATGTATCATCATGGAGAGAATAAATTTAATTTTCAAAAACAATAGGCATATCATATAACAATAGACAATGTTTATTCTAAACAATGTAATATGGTTTATAGAGGACTATATCGATGACAACAAATGCAATGAATGGACTCCAGAAATTCCATTTGAAAACGTAAGTATATTTAAATGCATACATGTACATCAATTATATTATATGACATATTAAATTGATTAATTAGCTAAATACAAGTGATCAAGAACTGGAAATGGATGACGGTGAATGTGGTACTCCCATAACGATCGAAGGTGATGACGAACACGCCGAAGACATCATGGATCATTGTATCGAAGTCGAGAGTAACGAACGAATGAGAAATGAAAACATTGATCGTTGGACTTTAAGGTTCAAACAACCGGAAATCGAAACGAAAGTAAGGATCATAGGAATTCATAATTTATTATGTATTCGATGCGTATAAAGATATAAACATAGATATTATTTTTAATTATTATTATTATTGCTGCACATTATTGTATAGCAATTTCAAAAAAAATCTCCATATATCGCATTTAAATATTATAAATAACGTTATTTTAGTTTTGCCATTTGCGCGAAGATATGTTTAAATCAAATATGGCGTGCTGTTTTATCATATGGTTATTTGTCGTATGCTGTCAAACAATCATGTTGCCCCGTTGCATGAAATTGTTGGTCGCCTTAGCACTCACCACCGTAATACTTTGTGCTGCACTAACACTGGTCATGGCAGAGGAATTTATGCACTTACCTTCAGCTTTGCAGAGAATGTCCTCGGTACTGGTGCAAAACCGGTTTAGACGAACAATGTTCATTTGCGCTGTAGTTGGACTCATATGTTTTTCTTCAACCCTTAGCCTTGTAAGTATCTATTAACTATTTACATTTTCACACTATTATTATAACCCGTCACATAGAAATACAAATTTGATTTCATATAAAATATACACAATGACATAATCAAAATCAAATTGAATATAAAATATGTCTGATTTTTAACATTCCATCGGCGGTATTGTTTCTTTTTCGTGCAATACCAACTGCGCACACAGTACGTCGTTCTATACTCAAAAATGTTAATTTCCAACTCGGTTTTTGAACTTCTTTCGTGCGTAATGCGTTTGAACGAATATCCTTTTTACCTACATAAAAATGTTAACGTATTTAGGAGAATATTATACAATATGTTTGAACGATGGTCATTTTTTTGATAATCGTAAATTTATTGACAGTTTATATTTAAAAACGTACACGAAAGTATACAATATCATATCATTCCACTACGTTTTTACTGTGATAACTAATACCGAATCTATTATAGCTATTTACTCATTAATTTTATTTGTTCATTAATATCATTAACTTAATCAGTGTTTATTTCAAGAGGGTTACTTGGGGGAGGGGAAATATACCCCGGAGAAAAATGTATACACGCAATAATTTTTAAACACGATTAAAATAATGAAAAAAACGGTGCTATATCTAAAAAGTCTTAGGACCCCGAAAAAATTTTGAAACCCTCCTTCCCAGAACATTAAGTCTGAAATATACAGTGAACTTATTAATTTAATACATTTTTAATCATTCCTGTGGTGTATTCACGAACAGCGTTACAAGTCTGTAAAAATGATATAAAATTACACTCAGCCAAACACATTATATGAAATCACCCCTTTTCCCTACTAATTTCACTCGATAAACATTGAACTTAAAATCGTTTTATATTAATGGTTATAACAGTTGTTCACGCCGGATGAACATATAGTAAGAAAGAAACTATTTAAGAACGATCTCGACGACGATGACAACCGGAGAACGAAACGGCAAGCTGAAGAATCGTCCAACGATTGTGTGCATCCAGAATATTTGGTTTTCACGTGGGTCCTATGTCTAATAGCCCTGGCTACTACTCTAAAATTGTACTACTTGGTCAAAACGTTCCTGGCCTCCGTTATGGTGGTCGTGTACACAGGACTCACGTCCCTCGCATACCCACAGGTGTTCTCGCAAAACGATAAGGACCACCGGACCATGCCGCTGTCCTCACAAATGCTGGTGCTGTTGATTGTATTCCTAGTGCTAGTGGCCTACCACGCCAGGTTGGTAGAGGTTACGTCCAGGCTGGACTTCCTATGGAAACGGGAAGCCGAACGGGAATTGACCGAAATGCGAGAGACCCGGACCAACAACCGGCAACTCCTGCGCAACATTCTGCCCGACCACGTAGCCCATCATTTCCTGTCATCCTCGCGCAGGCACACTACAGACGTGAGTACATGTATACACAATATTTATACACCGGGAAAGTTGCTTTTTTTTTTTTTTTTATGAAAAAAGGGGTTCGCTTTTAATTTCGATAGAAAGAATTTACTAAGAGTCTATAGAAAAATATTTTCTTGATCGTACATTGTTTCACAGGAGTTGTACTCACAGTCGATCGACAAAGTCGGCGTCATGTTTGCGAGCATACCGAATTTCACCGAGTTTTATTCGGAGGACATTAACAAAGGAATGGAATGCATCAGACTGCTGAACGAAATAATCGGTAAGTACATTCATGTTCCTCGTGAACTCCAATGCTCTCCCCTCGTAAACATAATATTGTATAATTATTGTGCCACTTTTCCCTTTCCACCGACCATGCATAGATACCTCGGCTTTTCATAATGAAATCAGTAATCCAACCAACACATACGAATGTACGTCAGATTTAATGTCAAGCTCATTTTCACGATCTCTACATTTATTCTCTACGTGTGTCTGTTATTTTATTATCTCAGCTATAGGTATAATATGGTATTCAATTCAATTAAAACTGTCTCATAAGCCCGTTTGATACTATTATTTTCAGTTAATTAAGTACTTATATTTAACAGCATGTAGAAATAAAGAGAAACGTAATCTGTATAATTTAGAACCTTTGGATTTTCTACAGTAACTTCTATTCAATTACAATGCGAATCAGATCATTCCGATCCTAAAATACAACTCATATAATTTAAAAATTGTACGAAAAATACTTTCAATTCGGATGAATTCAAATCTCAAAAATTACACAACGATTTTTCCTTCTCGATTATATCAAATCTACCGAGATTATATTAGAAAATTATTATGTCGTTATTTATTAGATCACTATATTAGGAGCTTTTTCACAAAATAGTAATTATACCAAACTTTTTATTTGTACATCGATAAAACGTAAAATTAATTTTTTTTTTTTTTTTATCTAATTGTTACACGTTTAATTTTGAATTTCGAGTTCGTGATATATCACTAAATTCTAAAATACATGTACCTTGTACAGTTGTATTTATAGATATAAAAATAAATATTTACATCCAGGACTTTCAACGACAAGAATATGATCACGCAAAACAAATGAAAAGGCATTAAAATGAAATGTTATAGTTAAAACATACCTATTATTAAATTCTAACATTCTAGAATTTAGGATTAGGAGACAACATCGTTGACGTTTTCTGAGATATTAATTAGCAAACAAATTGCAGATTTAAAATAATTACCTTCAATAATGAGCCATAAGTATTTAAAAAATTATACAATGAAATTTTCTCTGAAATTCTGTCATCTACATATTTTATAGTCTAAAAATAAAACTAATTAAAGTGTTGATATATGACACTATATTATTACAATGATACTTAATAGCTGGTAACTTTGACTAGACCAAATTTTATATTTAAAATTCACCCTAATTAACTATAAAAACCCAGAAAGTGTATAAAAATTGGTGTAAAATCACCTGTTGATGAAATTCCAAATACATATACCTACATTACACATGTTATTTTTTTAATATAGAATAATAATAATTTTAATTATTATTGTAATAATATTATTTTATAGCTGACTTTGACGAACTGTTGTCTGAAACAAAATTCATTTGTATCGAAAAAATCAAAACCGTCGGCGCAAGTTATATGGCCGCGTCCGGGTTAAATCCTTGCGTTAAGGTGAGACAATAATTTATTTATTTATATTATATATATATAAATTAACAAATATTATTATTATTATTAGATACTCAACATTTTATCGGATTATTTCGTATAAATAATTATAATAAAATCGTTTGTTTTTATTTTAATATTCTTCAAGAATAAACAGATTAATACTTTAAAATGATGAAAATTGAATAATTATTTAAAAAATAACTGTGACTATTAATAATTAATATAAATTTCCCTTATTTAAAACAAGTAGTATAATATATATATATATACACTGTATATACTGTATATCCTGCTCTTAATTAACATTTTTTTACAATTTCTACTCGGTAATTCCCCTCGGGTGGATTAAAATCTAAAACGCAAAAATACTGTTTAAAACATACACAAATTATCGTATACTTAAATGTGAAAGAAATCGATAAACATTGTAAAATAATACATATTGTTCCATATATTGTTGTTTTAGGACGGAGAGGACGAATACGGTCACCTTTGCGCTCTCGTCGATTTTGCATTAGCCATGAAACAGTGTTTACAAGACGTAAACGTGCACTCGTTTAACAATTTTCAACTCAGAGTCGGTAAGTACGACGAGAATAAATGTCACAGGTATATTTCGAATATTTATTAACAAACATATTATATAATAATCAAAAATTAAACTAATGTATGTATTTATAAATAAATAAATATGATAAAAACCAACTCGATTACCATTTAAATGTACTCAACTAATACAAATTAAATATTAATTTTAACTGAAACAACAATCGATTTTCGATTCAAAACATTTATTTTGCACGTTTGTTCATAGTTCCTCTCTTCTATTTTATAAATTAGTAATTGCCTCTCAATGTTCAAGTGCTCAAAAAAATTAAAGGAGTAAATATGTTAGTACAAACTGATAGTATCCAATATTTGTACTTAATCATTCTTAATTTTATTTGGCGAGATAACCATAAGATAATTGAGATGATTACGTCGAAATAGATCAATAAAATATGGAATTAGAATTTTGTATTTTCAAAATTAAATATGAAACTATGAATTACAAATTCTTCTTATATAATGATAATGTGCCTTTTAAATAAAATTAGTATTGCATTCATCATAACACTGTGAATCGTGTATGACAGGAATAAGCTGCGGTGCCTTGGTCGGCGGTGTTATTGGGGCACGAAAGCCTGTATATGACATATGGGGTAATACAGTGAACGAAGCTTCCAGAATGGACTCCACTGGCACTATGAGTCGTATACAAGTACCTGAGAGCACAGCCAAAGTAAGATATAATCAAATTCGTTTTATCTTTATGAATGTTTTTAAATAATAGTATTCATTGATATTTTGGAATAACGATTTGAGGTTTTAAAGGCGATATTCCACGCTCTCCGTGTATCTGCCGTTCATACAATATAGCTCTCTGATTGGTTGAACCACTCGGTAACTTGTGGTATACCATTATGGTTAACCGTGTCTTCCGACATATAAACTTGGATACCACAAAATTGAACAATTCTCAACTTTTTCCCCGTGTGGTTATCGGGTTATGTTATCAGCTATCAAAAAGTCCAATTATTATGATAAGAATTTTCGTTATCTATGTCAGAATCCTGTTATATAATATAGTGAGCACAATGCACATTAAATTTAATTTTATATAAAAACAAACATTTGAAATTTTTGGAAACGGAGAATATCAATTATACAGGTTGTCCAATTTATAAAAATGTTAGGTTGGTGTTTAACTGAAATGGTTAATAAGCTACGGTTGCTATGGTATCTTGTAATGATATGATACATATGATATGATATGCACGGACTGTACACGGTACACGGTACACGGTGAGCGTGGAATACCGCCTTAAGGTGTTTAAAACCTGTGTTTAAACCTCCGAAAAATTATCATATAGAGTTTTTAGTATAATATTTAAACTTTAGAGTAATACCCTCATGACAAATTTCATCGAAATGCCACTTACTACCTAACAAACTTCAAATTTTTTTTCCGTAGAACTAAAATATACAAAATTATACAAAATATAAACTTAAGTTTGTGTAATGTATCTTTTTTTAAGATATTCGTGTTTCGTACTCAAATGGACAATAGATATTAAATAAATACCTATATATTGCATAGTGCCTTTAGAATATTAAAATTTAAAAAATAAATAAATAAATGCCTAAAACATATTTTTATATACTCTGCAGACTACAAGTCTGGAGTTATTGGAATTTCCATGTGAAAATAATTGTAGGTTTACTATATCGGATTTCCTGTTGTGGCCTACAGAAAACTATATGTTTTTTAAAAGCTGCAGTTGTTTTTGCAGGATTTTTTAAGTATGTAGAGATAGATAATATTATAGATATATGTTGTAGGACATAATGAAATTATTATACGATTTATGATACAGTATTCAATAAGTACCTATGTTTGATATAATTTTTTTTTTTAAGTTATGTATTTTATACTTGATAATTACCTAAGATGTATTTTTAGGTTAAACACAAACGGTTTGATTGACTATTTAATATTAACAGTTTTTAAACGGATAAATATAAAAAGCCAATTAATGCTGGATAAAGAGTACAAAAACCCAGGAGGGGTCAGAAATAAATAGTTCACTTCTGTATGTATAGAATTTTATGTTCACAATATACGAGTATACGCCACTAATTATATCCATGAAAAATATTTTATATTATATAAGTCCGTCAGGCTTCGCAATACGGTTTGCAACTCGAAACCTGGCGGACCGTAAAATAAAATAAAATAAAATGACACCCCCTACAGGACACAGGTAACAACGCATTAATTAATTTTAATGGAATGAGATTCATAAATTTTCGCACATACTGAAATTGCATTGTCCCTTGGTACTCGTATATTATTATACTAGGTATTTTAGATTTTAGACGGATTGAGGGATCTATTGATTTAACAATAATGTTTAATTTATTTTATTATTTTCGTTTCTTTTCTTTTTTCTGGAAACCACTTCTCGAGTATAAGTTTTGGTATAAAGAGCTTTTTTGATATAGCAAATTTATTCTTGACAGTGTTTCGAAGAGATCATATTTTTGGTTTTCCAAGCAGCTTTCTTAAACGTAAGAAAAAACTACCATTTATAACGGAAACTTTTTATAAATGGGATGATAACAGTGTTGCTAAGTATTCGAGTAAAAATATTTAAATACTTTAGAAGTATTCAAATACATATTTTAAATACTTTTCAAAAGTATTTATATTTTAAATCTATATACTTTTGTAAAATTTTAACTCAATGAATTTTGTAAATTACGCCCAAAATTCCTACAAAAAGTAGGGAATTATATAGGTATTTATTTATCTAATTTTTATAAAAATGATCATTTAAGTCTTTAAATTTCTGGGAGGACGTTGTTGAAAGATGTTGGGAAAACATTTTACGCTGTTAGTTGAATATTTAAAATCAGTGGCGTCATTTGGGGGGTGTGGCAGGGTGGGCATTTGCCCCCACTTGTTGACAGCGGGCCAGTGTCCGGCCGAATATGGGCCGGTCGCCGGTGTCCGGCTATTTATTGGCCGCCGACATGATTCGTGCTAAAAGTACCTAAATAATTATAGCGTATGCCGAATAGTAATAACTTATTACTAATTATATATTATATTATTACATATTATTGCATATTAATTATATATTACTAATAAGTAATAACTAATAACTAACAGCACGGTGTACAGTGGATGTATTTGTAAAATAAATAATAATATTAAAATTGATCGATAGACGCTACCAATAGTATGGTTAAAAGTTATAATAGGAACCTATTTATGGTCTATATTACTAGTTATTTTATTTATTGATTTCCACAGATATCAGTATATTGAGTAAAAAAATTAAATCGGCCGAGCGCGATGTTTACGCCGTGATGCAGATGCATACACGTCTTCCCGTACCTACTATAGTATTATATTTACTTTTACCACAAAACCGTCTATATTTTATTTGATATGTACTTTTTTGGTGGTGATTTCCATATACATATATATATATTTCCGTATGGGTATTAGGTACCCATCAATTCTATATTTCTATGGTTTCAAATTTCTATTTTCCAAGTTTATTGTTTATCGGTTGACATATGGCATAAACAAATTAATGTGCCTAGCCGTTGTTTGAGGTTTTAGTGTTTCGCGTTCGTTTTATGTTTATATATTTTAAAAATTAAGTGCGAAAATGAAAAAAACCAAAGGTGGTGTTTTTTCTCTAGTCCTAATTACTTTAATTATAATTGTTCCTATTTAGAGACTTTCCTTAAACACTATCAACATTTTAAAACGAATAGTCTCCTGCTTCAATCGGCTAAACACCTAATCAAAAATTCTAATTTAAATCAAAGTGATGGTATTCGTAATATTTTTTCTATTTCTAAAATTTTAAATGAAATTCTTAACGCTTTTCCAGAAACTCTTAAAATTATAACTATCCTTTTGACTTTACCAGTTTCAACCGCATCTAATGAACGTTTCTTTTCTTTGCTTAAAACACATTTACGATTGACAATGGGTGATCAACAGCTTAGTGATTTACTCGTAATAGCTGGGAAAAAAGATACTGCTTCAAAAATAGACCTAAACCAAGCTATTGACATGTTTTGCAACATGAGGTCTTATTTGAGATTGAGGAAAATAAAGGGTAAAAGGGATTCTGACCAATTATAAAAATAGAAGAGATAATATGATAAGTCACATACTGCATCATGATAACTTGTTGAAATCGAATATTAAAGATTACACCGGAATAAAAAGATTAAGGAATGAATATATACTACAAATTATTAAGGGATTAAATCGAGAAATTAAAAATTTGAATTTTGACAGAAATGCATGAAGAATTTCAGTCAACCAAACAAAAATTGAAAACCAGACGAAGAAAAAGAAGAAGAAGATCGGATTTATGAATGTATAATGTATATGGATTTATTTATATAAATATACAAAATAAGCCATCGTGTGAATGACACCTGAAATATAACCATAATGCAATATATCAAGTTTAGTTTAAAGTTTGAAAAACAGGAAAAACCTATTAAAAATTAAAAACATGTTGATTTTTATACTATTTATTTTTATATATATTTTATAAGTATATTTATTAAATAATTTAAATAATTTAAAATTATTATTATTATATTGTATTGAGAATTAAATAATGAAAATTAAGTTACCTTTTATTTATTTGTGAAAAACTTATAAAATATGGCATAGGGGTCATTAATAAGGATACGATAGTGGTGTCTGCGATATTGGAGAATGATGTGGAGGTTAAAATTCTATGCGCAATGCGTAATATATACCTTGTACTTAAAATAATATAAGAATAACTATTATTAATTCGTATACTAATAAACAGAATATAGTAAATATTCTTTTAGTTGATCAAATTCGGTCGAAACGTGAAATGAACTTTAGAAAATATAAACCCAATTTATATCCAATGATATAACGAAAATATATAAACGTATTTTTTTAAACGCGCCTGATTGCACAAACGGCCAACGACTAGTTTTCGGTTGGGTAAAAAAAATTCTGGACGCAGTGTTGCACAAACGGCTTCATTGTCTTTTATCTATCCGATAAACATACCACTTTCGGTTTGACCCGATATTGAATCGTTAAATAATTTATGATACAAATAAATATTATATGACGTATAATATTTTCCAAATATATTATGTAAAAATATATCGTTGGAAATTTTTAAACGCTATTAACAAATGGCTCTATATTTCGTCGTCAAAGGCAGTATGTATACCTAGGTATATAGTGTAGGTACGATATCATGAATCAATCGAGGTAAACGTATACGGAGGGTTAACCGTCAAATGTCATGACAATACATGTTGTTTATACGAATATATTAGGATTTATCGGAACAATAATGTATTCGGGGTTAGCGATGTCGCTACTTATCCCTGTTCGTCCCCCTTCTGCAGTTTGTATACTTTAAACATAATTAATAATATATTGAAAACCTGTTAACTTTTCACTCCTGAAAAATTACACTTTACATTTTATCGGTTAAACTGAAGACACAACCATATATTATATATATATAGGTATATCGTGACATTTGATCAATGTCGAAAAACAATTTTAACTTCACATGGCTTTGCGAACGATTTTCATCCAAACGGATTTATGTTATACCGTATTAACGTCACGTGTTGTAAAATAGTGGATTTTAAATGACATTCGACCCTCTCCTAGAAGCCTATTTTTATTTTTCACGAAATTTAATATAAACTGCATAGTGTATACTGTGCATAAAATATTTACATATTATAGATTTACACGAGTCATTAAGAGTTGAAAAGTATACCAAAATATATTATTCATCTATAGTTCGAAATATTCATAATAGGAAACTTAACGTATTTGCTATAGTCATGTTACTCTTAATTTATCTAAAATACCTTCAGAATTTAAAAACAATTTTAAGACATTTTCTAGATATATTTCGATATTTGGATACACTCTATACAGTATATACACATAACATATACAATGGTGTAGCTAGAATTTGTAAAAGGGAAGATCAGTTATTATTAGAGGTCATTTTTAATGAGAAAAAAGGTCAAAACACAATGATACACTTTAATTTACTATTTTTATAATTGTAATATTATTCAAGTAATAATACAAACAATTAGGTCTCATCGGTCTTTATTATTATTTTTAATTTAAAAGCGTAAGACGATTCTGAGTGAAGTTCGGAATAATATTGTTTTCCAATGTATAAAAATTTTGCATTTTTTTTGGCAAAATTTTTTTCCTAATGATAACAATTTTAGGTCATTTTCGGTAGTTTTGTGGTTTACGCTTAAGAAAACCTCTTGAAAAATAAAAAAACAACCTCTTTAAAGTACCAAATAAACTGAATTTTATATCAGAAAGCTTTTTACCCGAAAATTCCTACTTGACTCCTTCCACTCAAAATTATGTAAACATAAAAAAACCATAATACGCTCAGAATCTAAAATAAAAAAATAAGGCCATGGGGGGTATGGCCCTTTTGGCCCTCCCCTGGTTACGCTACTGTATATTTAATTTATAATTAGATATAAATAATCCTCTACGTTCAATTAATTAATTCGTAGATATTTTTCTTTTAAGTATTTATCAAATTATTTTATTTTAATATTTTTATTATTAATATTATTATTATTATTATTATTATTATTATTATTATTATCATATTATTTATAATTAGGTACCTATATGATAAATTCTTAAATTTCTAATATTTTATATGTAATTATGAATTATGAAATAATTAGTTATAGAATTATTAACATAATTATATTAACTATAGAAGGATGCTGTGTTGTAAGGCAGCCCTAACATTGAGCAGCCAGCTTAATTATTTTATTTAAATAAAGCTGTTTATTTCAATATATAGTTTCCTAACCTAATAATATTTATAATTAAAGCCCGGATTCAATTATACAAATTATTGAAAATGTTTGAGAACCGATAACCAGTATTAAACGAATTTTTAATTACATATATATATATATATATATATATTATAAATAGATAAACTGTTCTTTAAACATTTAAAAAATAAGAGTTTACCAATAATTGGTTCAAAACCACTTCCCAATTTTTAGGGTATAACTGCTTCTCGGTTTAAAACGGCTCTTCCTACTTTTCATAACCGATTATCGGTCTTACACCACTTTTAACTTTATAAAATATTTAATTACAACTTAAATTGTCTTTAAAAAATCCATATAAAATATATCACGATGACTACCCATCGTCCAGCGTTTTGGTCTCTCTCTTCTGATGCCGGAATATTCATTAGATTATTAAAATTATTTTTTAATTTAATTAATTTGATAATTATTGTATTATTAAAAATTTAAAAGTAAACTTTATAATAGGTAGGTTGATAAAATTAAAAAAAAAAATTAAAATATACATACAAACCAAAATGAAAATAAAACTGTGTAATGGATTATGCTACACTGTACCTACACAGAATAATATAATATGACGATTGACGTGAAGTGGAAACAATAACATTGATAAATATTTTTTAATTGTTCATTATCTTGAATTTTATTTTATTATACCGACTATGAGCATCCAAGACCATGTTATTTAATGTCAAAATGTCTAACTTCAAGTAATAATTAATAACAATGCAATATTATGTGAATTATATAAAATAAAAATGGAATTATTATTTATTATAAAATATATAAATGATAAAAGAAAGATCAACAAAATAAATAATATATATAAGTAGTCAGTTCTGTTAAAATTACTACCAGTAATTTACAGATAATGATATAAAACGATTACCGGTATATTAAAAGCCTAAGTATAATTGTCAATTACCGGTTACCGATGACCACTGCACTTACTTATAGAAATACAAATCGGGAATAGGTTTTCAATTCTCAAACAATAGATTTTTACTATATAGCCGATTCTAATATAATAGTGGTTTTTATAATAATGCGCTATTGACTTTTTATGACTAGAATTATTCTACAAGTTAATGATTTTTATAGCCTATATAATGTATAATTATTATAGTGATCCTGCTTATATAAAGTTTATTTTAAGTTTCTAAACGTACATAAGTTAGATACCTTATATCCCCGTTGTGTCTATCTGTCCGTCCATCCTATATATTCGTTCTCATGGTAACTGGAGAAATTGTCGATTTTACAATCGACCGTCCTCACAATTAATTAGTCATATATAGTTACAACAGGAAACAGAAAAAATCGTTTTACCTAATGTATTTACGTTCGCTTGTCCTTACAATAAATTTAGTTGCAATATTTACCAATTCAATATTTACACATTTTATTAATTTTGTTGGTTTCGGGTATCTATATATGTTATATAAGTATAGTATAGGTTAAACAAATTATTTTTAAATCATTTATGGAATTACAGTTTATTGTTTAAATTACGTTTAGAAACCGGGACGCTCGCAGAGTGAACTTGCCGAACTTTTATCAAATAAAAACAATTCAGTCAATTTAATTTTTACATGTCACTTTTAGCAATTTGTTTATGTTTTATAGGTTTTTATATGTTGTATATGTTTTTAAATCAGGATCCTGGTCATTATGATTTAATATATATGCACATGTTAAAACACTAGTGTTAGGTATTAACCTGTTATGTATCTATAATAGCTATTATTTGCTCACTCAAAAAATAATTACTCTTCAACCACCGTTTTTTAATTCTAAGACTGTAGAGTATTATTTATATTAGCGAAATAACGATTTTTTTTTTTTTTTTTATTTGTTGTTGTTATTATTAGTTTTTAATTGTTTTACGCAGATACTGATGGACAGGGGTTACGAGACGGAATTCCGAGGGTCAATTGCGGTGAAGGGTAAAGGCGAGATGAAAACATACTTTGTCGTGGGCAAAAAAGGAGCCGTGAAGAACAACCTGAGCCGTCAGTCCAGTCAGGTCAGCAGCTTGGCGACTGTCGTCTACGGAATGGTGCAAGCTAGACGCCGGCAAAATACAGTAAAAAAAATACATTTTCATCGTGAGTGCGCTTCTACTAACAACACTAATATCTATTATCGCGGTAAGGAGGGTACCTAACCTATATTTACCTGTATAATATACCACAGATAACAGAATAAGTTAAATCGTACTAAAAATATATATTTGACTCGTGGAAATATAGCTCAGTATAGTGATAATTTTCAAATGTAATTATACATATAAGTATATTATATAATATACATTTTTCGTCAGAAAACATGTACCTAAGTATAGATTTATTAATTAAAAACTACTCAATAACACTATCATTTTGATTTGTTACTCAAATGCTAATGAAGGTGTCATATGTAACATACATATGAAAATCATTGTGAGAGACTACATTTAGATAGCTACATATATCTCAAAATATCAGACCTACTTTCTTGGGGTAGCTATTAGAATGCATGCAATTTCCAATCAGTGTCCATTTTGATTTAACTTTTTCTGTGTATATACATATAATATGTTTTATCTACCGGTTTGATTTATTTTCTTCTAACATAATATACGAAGGCTGTTTCTTAACAAATGAGCTTTTTTCACACATTTCACTTTGACAACTAACATTACAATACAGATATAAGTAGTATTACTTTAATAAATAATTTACACCAGCTGATTAAAGAGGTGTGTCATATCCAAGTGAGTAAGATCTAAAATAGATATTTTAAGTCTATTTAGGATTGACCTCCCTAATCCTGCACTTCCGCTTTACTCAATCGCCCACATCCTCTACAATTACACCCCCCCCCCCCGCCCGCCCGTCACCACCACCACCACCACCACATATCACAATTGTCCTTAATTTTGTTCATTATTGGAACCACTCCACTCATCCATCTTAACATTCTCATCTCTGTCACACTCATACTCTGTATGTACTATACTGTTCTATCTTCCTATTCACTTCCCAATATTCTGACTACTGTCTTATAAAATTTATATATTAACCTAATTGAAATCCTTTTGTTGCAAAAAATACCTGATACTTCTCTCCACTCTCCACTGCATTCATCCACACTTAATCCTGTATTCATGTATAACTTAGTTATGTACTCGTGGTTACACGGTGGTAATGACCGATAATGAATGTTAATCTGATAATTTTAAATTCTGATGTACATAATAATTGAATTTTAACGATATAATAATATTCAGTGAATTGATTTGATACAAAATCTAAAATATTTCATTATAGCCTGTGATATACCATAATATATTATAGTAAACACGTATCGATATAAAACACATGACGTGCAATTATCTAACGGGAAACACGTAGTAATTATTATTATTTGTAGGTACATATTTATTGCTATTGACGCTAATATATTTAAATTATTTCAATTTCAACTCACAAATTGAATCATATTAATCTTGCTCCATTGACTAATAATGTAACATTTGCATTAATATACCGAAACATTATGTTAATTTAGGATGACAACTATTTTCAGCAACATTATGTTCATATACATAGGTTGTCTGATAAATAAGGTACAAAATTATTTTTAACATTAGCAATGGACTATATCGATCGGAAATTTCTATAATTGATAATATATATAACAAACAACATACTCTATGCGCCATATATAAACATGGAAAACCAATATTTAAGTTTCACAAAAGAAAAAGTTCGCGCAGTCATTCAATTTTGAATTTTAAAAATGTTTCTCCGACTAAAATTCATAGAAAATTAACCAAAGTTTATGACCCGCACGTAATGTCTCGAAAATTTGAAATTAATTTCAAGAGAAGAGGGCAATTACGCTCAGGAAATGTGAAACTGTTGCATGACAATGCAACCCCACATTCAGCGGGAAAAACCAAAGCTTGGTTGGAAAAATACAAGTGGGAAGTATTGCCACATTCACCATATAGTCCTGATCTGGCACCTTCAGATTTTTTTTTGTCTGGTCCATTAAAAAAAAACACTTAGGAGGAACTCATTTTCAAAATGAGGAGAAGATCATGAACGCAGTTACCGAGTACTTCGATGGAAAGTGTGCTGTGTATTTCCGAAATGGTATTTTCAAGTTACTCCATCGTTGGGAAAAATCCATCAATTTTAATGGTGATCATGTAGAAAAATAGTAAAATATATCTTATTTATCGTTTAAAAGTTTTAAAAGTTGTAAAGTAATAAATTAATTTTTCATTATTCAGTATATTTTTGTACAACGGCGGGTTATTCAATGAGACAATGTCTACTCACATATATTTTACTCTCTATGCAGACCAGCTCAAAAACATTATAAATGATAGTAGTATTAATGAAATATTTTGTTAATACAATAAATAATAAATATAGTAATAATAACATAGATAACAGAAACAACCATGGAAAACTTCAAGATGATTGAAGTGGAGAACGCGGAAGAAATGTCAAGGGATAGGGAGAAATGGAGAGACGTTGTTGTTGTAGCAATGAACCTTAAAGGTTTTTAAAGAGGCCTTAGAACCAGAAGAACAGAAATGACCAAATTAACAAAATATTATAACTCATTGATTATAATCATAATTATCAATAATGTTAAGAAGAAATTACAAATCGGGTTTAACAGTAGCAAGACACATACAACTTTATAAAAGAGCATTAGTCAGATAATAATTTGCCGAAGAAAAATAAATAGAGAAGGGAAAATAAAATCTATAATTAGTCTGCTAGGAATTTTGACATTTATTTTAGCCGATACCTAACTCAGGAGAATCAATCAAAACTGATTAAAGCTTCAAAAGAAAAAAAAGTATAATAGAAGAGTATACGATAGATAGATTTATTAGTCAGGACGTTGGGTGAAAACCAATACACTTACCCAAGAGCTGAGCGAAGCGAGATTTGAGCTCATAATAAAATCCAAGAACAGATAGGTGAATCGCCTCTCATTGAAATTTGATTTTTTTTTAAATCAAATAGGTATACTGCCTAACAGCACCGACGCTGTACCTATCTGCAAACTTTCAAATTTTATGTTTTGGTACCAAAATATTTACAATTTCCTCGAGCATATTTTTTTCTTTTTAACTATGTTTACCATATGTTTATTATACCAAAAAAACAATTAATATACGGCGCATGATGAATGTATTCATAAAATAATATTAAAATTGATCGATATTAAAAATAAAATAAAATATTATTTTAAAATAGACCTGTCTCAGTATCATTTTAAATTATCGTGTAATCAGGATATTTGTTTAAAAAAATATGTTTAGGCATTTTTCATTTTTATTAACTTCGGAGTATTGTAGAAAAATAAAATATAAAGTACGAAATTCCCTAGCGACTGATGGAGCCAATTTTTGGTATATGAAATTGTACACGTTTTATAGGCTGTTGAAAAAATAAAAAAATAAATATTTTAACAGCTCATAAAACGTGTAAAAATGCATATCTTAAAAATCGGCTCCATCAGTCACTAGATAATGTTGTTAGTTATAATTTGTTTTTTTATTATGTATTTCTAACATATTTGCAAGTTGATAAAAATAAAAAATGCTAATGCAAGTTTTCCATTGAGTGTGGCGTCCTTTTAAGAACGATTGCATGCAACATATTATGCAACATATATATAATATATAATATATATATAATTATATATATGTAATATAACATATTATTATCCTATTGGGAAATTCGCCTCTGGACATTTATAGTATCGATTGATTTTTCGAAGAATGACACAAATCACCCAATCGATTGTTGATATAATTCATAATATAATATAAGTGTTATTGTTAAATATACTAAACGCACAAACGCAGAAAATAGAAACACTTTCGTAAAAATTTCTAATTTCTTTAGAAATTTTCAAGCCAAATAAATATTTTACTAAAAATATCAAAATCAACATTCGACAGTCTTATAAAATTATTAAATAAATTACCTGAAGCGTGTAAATTTAAAATATAATGTATATTTATATTTTATAAAAATGTATAAATGGAGTGGATCATCTTTAGTTCTTTTATTTAAAATTCTGCGCATAAATAGCATAGTTTTTTTTTCAAAATGAAATTTTCCAAAAGTAATTATCCAATTCATATTTGATGAAACACATTTAAATCAGAATATTATTAAGTTAAAATTAAAAAAAAAAAAAATGCTCGAATCTTTTTTAGATTAAACAAAAAACGCACTATTACGCCCTACTGTTTATACTTTTAATTTGTGTCATGTACACTATACAATGTACTGGGTAAATGTTGACGGAAACAAAGATCGAACATCTTTTTTATTTTTACCTGAAACAAGCAATGTTATTTAGGCGGAAAATGACATCATTTACGGTAAAATATTAGATAGGATATGTTTCAAAAATATGTATAGTGTACAGTTTACAACGTGCATTTTCATGTAATTTGGTCTGCAATTTCATCGTTATTAATACCATGTATATAGAATATAGATACATAATACGGATTGTGTTTTTAATCAATTAGATTTGAGTTTTGCAATTTATAATTAAAAATTTTTTTTTTTTTTGTTTTAATTGTCTACACAACGATTACTTTTCCACTAATATATATATATATATATATATATATATGCAATGAGCCAATATCGTCTTTTTTATGTATTACTATCGTAATTTTTTTGCATAGGTATATATTCATATATTTTATTAATAACAGGATTGGTTTGCTATTCGATAATAATAATAACCTGACGCTTTTTCCCCTTTATCGAATAATATATTATATTATAAAGACGAGTGTATATTATACTGTCTTGTCCTGGCAAATGTATGTTATGTAACATGAATCTGGCGTCAATGGGATTCTCGTATATAAATATGTATGTTATAATAAATCGAATGAATACACAGGCTATATGATGTATATCCCAGGAAACAGTGCTATTTATTTACGGGACCTATTTTATCGATCCAAGGAGATTGTATATATAAGTGAGTACAAGACTACAGAGTATAGTTCATAAAAAATGATCTAAGTAATAATACAGAAGTGTAATCACAGTGATCCAAGGGGCTCGAAATAAATTGGAAATGTACATAATACCGATAGTCTTATAACCTAGCCCGGCATGAAATTAAAAATTGTGTTCCCTAAAATTTAAATTTAAATTGTATTCGATAATGTAAAGAAGTCGAAAATATAATTTTTTTTTTTTTTTTTTAATTATACTTATTGAGTTACCTATAGCAGGTATGAGACTATGAGAGGGGGATGAAACATCTAGTAATATATTATACTATATAGTGTATAGTGACATCAGTAGTGTAAAACTACTGAGGAAACCAAAAAATTGTATATTTAACGTACCAACTATTAATGACATTATAGTTTTATAAGTATAAAGGTTTTTCAAATGGATATGTGTTTTTGGACGAAATTAATGGTTGAGAGGGGAAATGTCAATGGAAAATAGTGTGCAAATTGCATTCCCCTACATCCCCCACAATCTGACTTTTATAAGTAATACTATATATTGAAGAAACATCGAGATGTACTTCGGAAGGGGAGGATGACGTAGCAACTATTTGACGTCGATAAATTGTTATCCTTTTCAGCCATGAGCTAAAGTTCAAATTTTCAATTAAATCGTAAATAATTCCCAGAATTTTACGTGTCACTCTTTATATATAATATATACTAGCACAATATATATTAAAGAACTAAATACATAGACATTTTTTTAAAGACTTTCATATTTTGGAAGAGGGTTCCAAACTATACTATAGAGTATTTGATTGTTTTAAACAGAATTTGTATCGCTTATTAAAAAAATTATACAAAAATAATATAATTTAAAAATAAATTTGGGAGGAGTTTGAACCCCTGAAATCATCCATCAAATATAGTCTTATATCCAATATTGTTGATAAGCAATGTATAAAAATATATAATAGCAATTATTATTATTGACAATGTTGTTTCGTGGCTAAAACGTCTATATATATACAAAAAACACTGACTGATAATAGATTAATCCATTTTTAAAGGATTTACCGTAGTTATTTCGTAATTTTATATTTTTAATGTAGTCACTACGAGTATAGTCGTATATTATAAAAAAATTCTGTGATCGAAAAACAAATTTCTTATATAAACATATTGTATAATACTAATCAAATTATTTTAATTCACTATATTTTTTTTTCAAATTATAATTTTTTAAATGTTCAATACTTATTAATTTTTAAAAAGTATTTCATATGATTTATCGTGCTTAAATTCGTTTATTTTATAATACCTATTAAAATATATAAAACCCTTAACTTTTAGACCTTTTCCACTAAAATATCGGCAATTGAGAATTCCGCTCCCCCTAAAACAAGCCATTTTTCTACGATATTTCGTACATAAAGTATGCTCATTATATGAAGTATAAATATATCATATTATAATTAATTATTTAGTCTAAATGTTCTGCATAAACTTAATACCATATATTCTATACCTAAAAATATTTTAAGAATCAATATTAAACTACCTGCCAACTATAATAATATAAACGATATAAGTTATATAAAACTTTGGATAGTCAGATTTTAAATTTGAAAAAATATTAGAATTAGTCGGCCTATCTTGAAAGGATCGATCAAGGCATATTTTTTTAAGATTAAAGATTTTTTGATGATAAGTTACATGACTAAAAAAAAATAATATTTATCATCTCAATCGATCCTTAGTAGACAAATCGATGAATTCAAATCTTTTTTAAGAATTTAAATTTGACTTGCCAAGTTTGGCAGATTTGTCTAGCTAATAATAGGTCGATTTTTACATTGATGATGCCTCTTAACAAATAAAGTAAGAATTTGCTAGTCAAGTTTCAAAATTTACGTAATTATAACTTATTTCACACTTTTCTACCATGCCTACTAGGTACCTGGTACATAATAGTCTACTATGTAAAGTCCAAAGTGGTGTTATAATATTCCTTATAATTAGCAAGTCCATTCCCCTAAAGTCACCTTGATCGGCCCTATAAATCTTCAAACTTATTTTAACTATTTATTAATTATTAGCATATAGCAAGCAGCAGATAATAAGTTTCTTAGATAAATCCATATTTTTTGGAAACTTGTTCATTTTAATTTTTTCAAACTTTTTCCAAGGCTATTTTCCGAGACTGGGGTAAAAAATCTCATTTTTTCCTTAAAGTAAAATGGTCATCTAGAGGACAAGAATAGGTGGAGATGTTTAAAAAAATACATGCATAGTTAAAATGTTGACATAACTTTGAGTTTTTATAGGGTGAAACGATAGGGCTGCGTAAATTTAGCTCTACTGTGTAATAATTACCGGTACCTATATTATTTATTTATCACTTGCAAATTATAAATGTTAAAATTAGACTTACAAATTCTTGCAAATGACTTGTTAAATATTGGAGTTTGTAACAATATAATCTATGTTAGGGACAACAATACACAAACATCCATTAACATTTTAATCAATAATGCTACTTCAATATAATTAATTTAAATTATATTTACAAGTACCTATATAATATATTTATAATAATTATAATATTTCGAACAACTTTAATGGATGGTATTATAGTAAAAAAAAAAAATGTTCCACTGGCTTATAACGGTGATTTTCGTACAAATTATTTTTGAAAATTAATTATAAAAGTTTTTTAGCATCTATCATTTGTTTTGTAAACGTTGACTTGTAATTTATTATATGTAACGTAAATACAAAACGATCTTCCTTACTTCGCGGACAATATATATTTATATTATATTCCTACTATAATACGTATACATTCGCCCAAATTAATTTAACTTGAAATATTAGTCCACGTCATATTATATTACATGTTTATGTGTTGACCAAAAATACCTAAATCAATAAAAGTTACAGCATATTTGAACTCAAAGACATTTCAATAAAATTTTTTCTATTAACATTCAATGTAAATGTTATACGAGTACATTATAATACATGTGTATCTACGTCAATTTCGTATCTATACTCAGAAGTCCAGACAGCAAAAAAATAACATTGTTTAAGAACATTTTTGGTCCGTAAAATTAACATTCAACAAATTTTCAAAATTTTATTTCAAAATATTTAAAAATATATTACGAATATTATTATAACATATTGTTCAAATATTTTTTAAATATGAAATATTGTATTGTAAATATTTTTAACATTAATTTTCCTATATCAAAAATGTCCTAAAAACGTTGTTGAAATATAATTTTAACATAGTTCTTACCAGGAAACATCTTGAGATTATTTTATTTTGATTTAATATTTGCAGGGTGGGTTTTTATATATTTTTGTAGAATATTTCAAAGAAAATTTTAACCGTTTTAAAATGTTTAGATTTTATCTTTTTTAAATATATAATTTGAAGTATAGTTCCATGTCACATAATATGTAGGTATTCGTATTTCACGAATTGTTATTTTCAGAATATATTTGTAGATCATTTATATCGCAGACATTAAATTAAAGAGCAAAACATAATCCGAGTTTTTTAAAATCTTTATGTTTAAATAAATGTCAAAATTTCACAATAATAATCATAATTGATAGTTAAAATATTCATTATTATATTATAATAATATATAATATATATATTATAATAATATTGAATAAAACTATCTCTGACTTCTAAAAACATTGAAAATTTTGTCCTCTTTTTAGTGATAAAATTAAATATACAATTATAAATATACAACCATATTCCCCTTTATTACTATAAGGTTTTGATTCGTATCGTAGGCGTGTACACTATATACAGGGTTCTATGACAGGTAGTGAAAAATTTTTAAGGAGCATAAATAAAGATAATAAGCAAAAGAAATAAAATCATTAACATTTTTGATGATGGAACTTCGGAATATATTATGTATGACTTGCACGACCCATACATACGCACGTCTGTGCTCTTATTTGAATGCAAAATGCATTTTAGGACGAAACTTTCCAATTATAAAATTCGATTCAAAACTTGTAGAATTTCAAAATTAAACATATATTATTATTATTAGAATTTTAAGGATATTTTCAAATATGTATTTTATACGTCTGACAAGTTTGGATGAGTATAAAATTAAAATATTATTTTCCATTGAGATTCTACAATATATTTTTAATATTTATATTATTTTATATTCATTTGTACATCTACGTCATGTAAAATTTATAATTGAGTTATAATCAATTTTTAAATAAAGTTAATCGGGTGATGTTTTTTTATTACCTAGTAATTTTTCGGGTAGCTTTTTGTGACATTATTAGCCGTTTTATAAATGCATTATGTTCTATAGGGCATTCAAATCTGGACCCTATACATACTATTATTATCAGCTATTACAATCCGTGAAATGCAAAATCATGTGTTTTCGATGACATCCTACTGTCAACTTGTAGTCTTTGATATATTATATTAGTTGCGAACGTTTCAAGAGCTTTTCATTATTTGTATGTCTATCTATTGTTTTCATATATACCTGTAACATTGATGTTTTGTTATGTATATGAATTAAGAATTCATCAGTGTTTAATATATACTGTTGTTTGTTTGAATTTAATGAAAATGCTGGTCTTTGATTGAGAAAAACAGGTTATCTGATCGGAAATAAAAATAATCGAATAGAGTGTACTAAAATAATATCTGATGAAATATCAGTGCAGTGAACCCAACTTGTCCCGGTGTCTGTGATAAATTGATACAATGTAACAGATTATATTAATACGGAACCATTGAGTCGGTATAAGATTTAAAGTTTTAAACCTACGACTTTTTGTTTTATAAACATATCTTTTCCTTAAAAATATAAATAAACTTAGAATAAATCTTGATTAACTATTTACATTGATAATATCATATTTATGACTTATTTCGATCTATCTTTAAAAGAATACAAGAAATATACATATAATATTCAAAAGTTGTTATATCTTAAAAAGAAAATATACGAAATAATATAGTTCTGAAAATATGTATCTCTATATAGTATAAATATAAGCCTAACACTTTTTTTAAAAATATTCTATACTTTATCATTTATGTTATTATTTCATCATTTTGTATTTAGAAAAAAACAGGAATTACAGTGTACCGTTACGACAAAAAAATATCGATAGATAATTTATTTTTTTATTTATTTATTTTATTTCAACTTCACAATAATACATTTTAAATTTAATATTTACATTTATAAGTTGATACCTACTCCCTATAAGCAATAGCTTATGGCGAGAGTAGGGAGTCTAATAAAATTATTAATCAATTAAATACGCACATAATTATATAATACATAATACGAGTACTAATAATAAGAGTAAATAATTATAAAAATAACTACTACTAGCATGATAAAATAACTATAATAACATAACAACAATAACAATAATAATGACGTAAACTAATCAACATTATAAAAGGATTTCATATATAATTCTTTTATCATTAATTTAAATTTAATATCATTATCGATTAATTGTATATTATCAGGTAATTGGCTGAATAATTTAATCCCTTTATTTATGTAATAATTACTCGTTAAAGATGTATTTGGTTAAATTGATTTTAAATTACCCTTATTCACCCCTCTTGTATTATATGTATTATGAAATTTTAAATCTTTTTATTCATATAAATTTTTATAATTGATATTTTATCGTACAACCGTTCCAATGTTAATATTTTTAGTTTTTGAAATAAATCATTTATATCATTTTTAAATGTATAAACATTTTTCATAATTACTCTGATGAGAGTTCTATTTATTACATTAAGTGTTCCCAGTACATTTTTATATGCTGAACCCCATACTAGTATACCATAAGTAATACCGACTGAACTATAATGCAAAATAGACCATTTTTAGACTTGGAATGTTTAAGAAATTACGTAGCTCTTTAAATATATAAAAACATTTTCTTAAACGTATTATTACCATTTCGATATGATATTTCCATTTTAAATGTTCATCAAATATCTTACCTAAATATTTTGCAGAACTTACTCTAGATATATGATAAAAAAAGCCGGTCAGTAGGTTGTGGAAGCACTTCACTCGTCGGGTGTCAGTATTGGTGGATGCACTTCGCTACTGGGCAGGGTACTTTTGGTGGATGTATTGAATTTGAAAGCAATGATAAATCATTG
>JAIPRL010001032.1:0-100835 GCA_025469235.1 Pemphigus obesinymphae
TTATCAATTTTGAGGTATTTAAGCCCAAATAGTTGGTAAAATGAGATTTTAAGACCTGGGCAAAAATTGTGATTTTCAATGATGAATAACACGACTAAAAAATAAAATTAAAATAACAGCCTCGATCAATCCCTAGAAAAAAAAAATAATATGAGTTATGTATACTACACCGAAGCTACGCTCAGAATCGTTTTATTGAATGCAATGATTTATCATTGCTTTCAAATTCAATAGATCCACCAAAAGTACCCTGCCCAGTAGCGAAGTGCATCTACCAATACTGACACCCGACGAGCGAAGTGCTTCCACAACCTACTGATCGGCTTTTTTGTGTCTTAATTCTGTCATTTACCCTTGAGCGGTGTTTTTTTCTTTCTTTTTTACTCATTAAATACTATAGAACTTTTGTCCGATAAAGAGTGAAGCTTAGAAAGAGAATTCCATTCAGATTTTGCATCTGGTTTGAAAATACTACCGGAAACAAATGAAGTACAAAGAGTCACGTCAGCAACATTTAAAGGAGGAGAAGGGAAACATTGAAGAATAAGTGGTTTAAAATGTGAGTTCATCAGATGCCCAGTACACTTAATACGAAATATTAACCTTTCGTTTAAGTACTCGTCCGGTTGTAAGATATTTCATAGACGTCGTGTAATTACTTGGTTTAGAAATGAGCTTCTGCCGGCTGATTTAATAGATAAAAAAAAATGATTTTAAATACATTTTAGTTGTTATAGATTATGTATACAAAATATGTATGGATAGAAGCTTTTAAAATAAAATTTTTAAAAAAAGTTACAAAACATTTGAGAAGTATACAGAAAAAATACAACCTAAATTATTACAAACAGATAATGGTACTAAATTTTGTAATAAAGATATTCAAGATTTAATAGAAAAATTGTCGGAAGACTGTACAGGCACCACGACACCGATTGTAAATTAAATGTGTGTATTGGTTTGAGCCAACATATTATTATTATCTATATACATATATATATATAACTCAAATACCACCAAATCACCACTCACCCGTTTAAACGCTACATTTTTTAAAATCCTTACTTATTACACGGATAAAGTATAGAGGAACCACTATACCAAATTTCAAGTTCGTACGTTGTGAAGTTATTGAGATACAATGATCAGTGAGTGAGTAGTATTTGGCTTTTATATATTATATAAAGTAACAAAATATTAGTGTTGTTCTATTAATCGAAAATGATTCGCATGATTTCGGATTGTATCAAAACGTTCTACAGATAATCAATAATTATCAGAAAAATTCACAACAAATGAGCATTTATAATCTCACCTTAATGCTCCTTTCTTTCAAAGTTCACTACTTGAAAATGTTAAATATTGATTTTTGAAATGAAATTTAGAATTTACGACCTGAAATGAATAATGAGTTTTGATACTATAAATGTTATTATATGCAAATACTTGATTAATATTTTTATATAGAGTATAAAATTAAATAATTAAAAATCGTTGTTAGATTTTTTCCGAACAATTGTTAATAAATATCCAGGCACCACTGATGTACTTATGACTTACGTAGGTATGTAATAATGATAATATAATATTTATTTCATAGAAGACAATGACATTTTTTAGTCATTAACCACTGTCAATAATATATGAGAATATCAGATAATGTTGAATATTTTATAAATTGTAATAATAATAATTGCAACATAGTTTTTCAATTTGTATAAATTATCTTCAGTTAAAATAAATGAATAAACATTAGTTGTCGAGAATGGTACAGTAATTAATTATACGACTATGTGCGAACGATAATACTTATATTTATAATTTTATAACTTAAGTTTAAAGAATGCTTATACAAATTGACAAATGGAGTTAGTTTTCTTGAAAATTGATTAATTATTAATATGATATCTATTAGAGTTCTATATTGTTTTGAGTTTCTATATAGTGATAGTTTGTGAAATTATATCGTATCTTGAGCTTTTTGATATTTTCCGAAACATACTGTAGCCCTTGGCTACCGTTACATTTTTTAATTTGTAGGGGTTATTAAAATTTCCGAAGCATAGATATGTTATCAACATACTTTTTTTTGAGTTTATACTCCCGGA
Organism: Pemphigus obesinymphae; assembly: GCA_025469235.1. Taxonomy (NCBI): domain Eukaryota; kingdom Metazoa; phylum Arthropoda; class Insecta; order Hemiptera; family Aphididae; genus Pemphigus; species Pemphigus obesinymphae. The sequence goes on from JAIPRL010001032.1 coordinate 2,109, forward strand.
AAAATACTGGTCATCCAATAATATATAATATTGATAATATGATAATATCAAAGTCGCACATTGTTCAATTCATATATTTTGAAGCCCTGATCTGGTCAAACGTGTGACGTCATCGAGGACGCAGACGAACTGGACGGGTTATAACTGACTTATTATAATTTGTTAAGTTCGTGCGCTACTCCCGCACAGGGCTCTCACATTATTTACTTACACTTTTCTGTTGTCCCTTTAAATAATGTCGTCTACACGGAATATATATATATATAAACAATAATAACAATACTATATAATGATACGCGTTTATAGGAATTATATACATTCGTCCTGGCAGAAACAATGGCCAGTAAAGCGTTTTTCGGTGGTGTAGGAGTGGGAAGTGTCTCGGGGCCAAGAATGACGACGTTCCCCGGGGACAAATTACCGGCTATTCGAACGACGCGAGCGGTATTAGCAGCGGCGGTGCTTAAAGGAGGTCGTTCCGGATTAGTATTCTTCGGGTAATTAATGGCCGTCCCCGGGTCCCGCACGCGAATAACACCGCCGCTAACCCTTTTACTTTAGCACGACACTAACCGGAGGGAAACGGCCGATATTGTCGAAATTCTTAGGGGCAAGCCCGTCACGTATTACTGGCAAACTCGATTAACTCGTTATGGAAAACTAGCGACGGCGTGATGGCCCGGATTACATTTCGCGACCAAATGTTCGGCACTGTTTCGGCACGGTTGTGGAAAAGCGCTCTGTGCGGGGTATATATATATGTATTTTGTATAAAATATATATATATATATATATATATACTCGTTCCCTTCGAGTATATTTTAATCCGTGTGAACGGCTCTATTAAACCATGGCATAAATAAGTAGGCATGTCAGTCAGATGACACGGCGCAGAAAATGTTCCCCAGACATGGAATAAACGAAAAAATTCGTGGAAAAATTATTTCCGGCTTGATTTGAAATTATTGTAATATTGTTATGAATTATAATGTTCATTAATAAAACACTTGCATTATCATTTTGTTTATTCAACACGTGTTTCACCTTTGCACATATATTATTATTATGATACCAAGACTCTTTCATCCATGATATTGTTATCGTTCAGTCCATGTCTGGGGAACATGAGTAGGTAGTGATATCGAAAAAAAACATGCCTATTTACTTATGATATGTATTATACGACAAAAACGTTGTTCGTTATTAATTTGTGGGGTGAGGAGAAGCACGATGTCGTTTTTCCCCTGGTGACGGGGGGGGGAGGGGGAATTATACCTTATATAAAAAAATACCGTAAATACATCCAATACATTCAGTTAATTCAATTACAGGTACAACCTTCAAGCTACCATGTCCCTCCCGTGTTGACTTGGAATCTAGGACATTCATATCCACGCCATTTGGTCCCCGCAAAAGTCCCCGACAAAATTACACAATTTCGTCCCCAAAAGCGTACATTAATGGTACCAACATTAAATTAACCAGATTTTGGTTCACGGCCAATATGAAAACGAACTTTTTAATAATAAATATACATTGTTTTTATTAAAATTATATATTAAATTAAAAAAAAAAGGAATTAAAAATAAAAAATAAGAAAAATTAATTAAAACAAAACACTACATATTTTCACGGCATAATTTGATCTTATAGGAATATTGAGGTCACTAATTTAGAGTTATAATGACATTAATTGACATGCAGGTAATGGTAGAAAACATATAGGTACCTAGCACATAAGTTCAGAACATATCTATATATACATTTAAGATAAATTAAATTAAAAAAAAAACACATGATACAAATAGACAAAAAATACAATTTTAAATTGTAGTACTAATCCGAGGATTACATTACAATTTTTATTATGAAACAGATCAAACTAAAAAGTCAATAACTAAATAATTAATAAAGATTAGGAAAACTGTTAAAACTATTTAGATAAGTTATCTACGATAAGTGATAAATAAAATATAAGACCCATGGATCCAAATATCCGCATAGAACTTTAGGCCGTGGACCAAATGTCTGAAAATCCATTTTAATAATGGTCAACAAAATACAAAAACAAAATGTCAACAAAATCAAATTTTTGAAAATTTTTTCAAAAAAAAAAAAAAAAAACAAACTTAATTTTTCTTAGGTATTATTATTATATTCAATTCGGTCGATATTGATGCATAATTTCTCTTCCGGTATGTGATGTGTCAGAAAAAGTTAAAAGGACACGCCAATTTGTTATATCCCCTCCATCGATAAATGTGTGTACTCCGAAACGGCAGAGATAAATTATATCGAATGTTACCGTACAGTATATTATATATAAATGATTAAAAGCACTTTCGTTCGTTTACAATATAAACTTGTATAAGATTTTCATTTTTGATTCCATGCGTGTATTATATAAGTTCACTTCGAAAGATAGGTATTGAATTTTCAGAAAGTGTTTGAAAAAAATATCAAACCCAATATTATTACCATCAACCCATATTTTATTTTCTCCATTACCTACTTCAAAGGATCATTTATTATAATAATGTTATGTTACACATTTTTTCAAACTCATTTATTTCAAATCAAATTGTGACAAAGACAATTGTTTACACATTTGATCTCATTATGATCTACTTGAAACAATGTATTTTAAACATTATACTTACATACATTCTAAAAACTGCAGGGTTATTGAACATAAATAAAGAAACAAAAAGTTTTAAAACTCGAAGTTGTTTGTGAATAATTTAGATGTTCTTTGTAAGTTGAAAATGTTTAAAATAATAGTATTTTTTACTTTATCCAAATATTTTCCTTAATATTATAGTATTACACTTTTTGCAAAATTATTAAGTTACATCATTGTAAGTAAGTAATTACTCATTAGATTGTTATATTTTTTAATAATTTTTTATTTTATTTATCTTTGATTAAGAACATTATTATAAACTATAAGTATATAACAATACTATAGAATATTTCTAAAGCTATAATAAAATTAATATATAAAACTTAAATCAAAAAAGATAAATATCTATATAAAATGAATTGTAAGCATTTAGTAAAAATAAATCCTCTTGATCTTGTAATCAAAGAAGTCATTAGTCCTTCATATAATCCAAATTGTATAATTTTTGAAGGTTATAAACTGAGAAAATAGTATGACGTATGATGATATGATATCGTTGTTAAATTCTTATAATTTGATAGAGATAATAATAAGTGTGTAAGTATGCATTTTATAGATCAAAATATATTGTGTTTAAAATTATTCCAAAGTATTTTTAACAATATTTCTTATAACTTATATACTTACTCATGTGTCATGTCAAACAATAAATATTATAGAATTAACGAAATTCATCATCTAACATAATTCTATACATAATATAACACTAGTCCTATGACATCTATCCTCACTGTAAGTAAGAACGAACAAAACCATTAAACAATGTAGTAACATCTGTTTTCTATACCATATAGATAATATACACTACATATCAGTGACAATAAAATATATGGCTACTGTATCACTTTAAAGTAATACATTATTTTTATTCTATTTATGGAATACATTGAAATAGTTTGCAATAATATTTAGTTAACACTTAATTCAGAATGGTTTAATATGCATTAATATTAGTATTAAATTAAAAATAACATGTTTTCTAAAAATATCTTGATTTGGAAAAATAAGTGTATACTATGTTCTTAAAATGTTGATCTCATCTGAATTAATATTTCATATTAAGTGAGTAATTACTCTATTATCTATGTTTCTACGTAAACTTTAAAGCTTAAACTGAAATCATCAATCAAGGAAAATTCAAAAGATAAAAGAATATTTTTTAATATTTAAAAATCAAGGATGAAATTGAACACTATTAAGGAATAAACCAATATGCACCCACTACTTACAAGTTATCGGTGAATGATTATGAACTATTTTATAGATTTTGGAGGAGAATATTTAATAATCTATGGAAATCAATTTTGTGTAAAATACTATTTTAGTAATGGTTCCACGTCAATTATTATACATATTTGTATACCTACTGTATAGTTTAAAAACGTCAAGACTTTTTATTATAATTTAACTATATTTCATAAAATAAATTCAATTACAAATTGTTATTATTAATGTTAAAACTATAAAATTATTATGACATGGAAATTCCTGCATGGGAAAGTTCACAGCTACATTATATACATTACTTGAAATTTCAAAGAATAATATTTTAAAACTATTATATCTATACCATAGAGAATATAGAGATGCCTTTACATATACTCTTATGCATAGCAATATGAAACAATCAAAACAGCGAATTACAGTGTGACCATATGTGAGGGATTGAAATACTTTATTCACTTTGTTAGAATTTACACTAATTTTTATCAACAATTCTCTATTTTTCCCGATAACAATTAATTATGGTATAAACAGGGTAGGAATTACAATACAATATATTTATCAAAATATGTAAATACTGTAATTTGATGTTTTCCTTACTTCACATTTTTATGGCTGTGGCCACCCCCTGATCTATACATACACAATATCGACATTTTAATATACGAGTAGGTACTTTTAGATTTAGATGTTGATATAATTAAAATTTAATCATTTTTTTAAAATAACTAATTAAATTAATTAATACAATAACAATAATATTTTATTAAATTTTAACGATTTATAAATAACAACAATCTCATATTTAGGGATGTTATATTTTATAACAAATGGCAAAACTATTACCTATTCAAAATAAATTATTTATTACACTGTGCCTAGGTATAATGCATAAGAAAATATTTTTAACTTACGATTGCATACATTTGGATATTTTGAAGAATACACATATATAAATAGTAGGTATACCATGTGAATAACTTCAATATAGAGACTTTTAAGAATAATAAAAAAATGTAACTTTTATGACGTTATGCTCCGAATGAATTGTTCACGATCACATTGAGATCCCGAAAATTGAAGTCATTGTTAAATATTTAACCACAAACTTCTATAAACTACTTAGAAGACATTTCAATAAATACATATAATTGAACAAATTATGACTATATATAGTTAAATTTCCAGTTTAAATAAGATTATAATATATTATCATGATACAGTTAGTAATTTTATTTACGTATTATACATAATTGTATGAATTGATATGGAATATAACTCAAGTGATGTAAGGTATATTCATGTTAAATTCACGATATTTTTAATTACATATTAACCATTGATGATTTTACAAAAATATTTTGATTATTTGATGAACACTATGTAGAGTTACTAGAATCTATAATATGCCCATTTTGGATTTGATGGCTTTTGTTTTAATTTTATAAACATTTAAATGCCACTAAAAAAATAAAACCATTTTGTGATAGAGTATTTAATTCCGTGATATACGGAATTAACATATTTTTTTTTTAAATTTAAAAAATGTACCTATTAATAGTTTTAAAATCATAATAGTATCTTAATTATGCATTTCCAAATTTATAATAAGAAGAAGTCATTACCGTCATTAATTGGGCATTGAATTTATGAAAAATGTAATTTATCACATTTTTATTAATTAAGTAATAAAAAGTATTTTATGGGTAATATTAATCTATTAATCAATTGCATTGTATATTGTTTATTTTATTAATTGTAAATTTACATGTTATTATCAATGTTAATTTTAAATATATTTAATATGCAAAAAACACGGTTCAAATGTAAATTAATTTAAAGGGAAAATGCTAAGGAAATACATAAATATCTTAAGGGTTCATAAGTTATTGGTAATTATTTCCAAAATAACAATTCCATAATTAAATTAGGCATGCTATTAAGTTTATTATTAATTAATTATAATACACTTAGCATTAGTTGAAGTTATGAAAAAAAAAAATGTAACGAACTATATTACAATGTTCACATAATACACGTATAAAATACTTATCAAAAATATATAAGCTGACAGCTAGGGAACTCAAATACGACCAATGCGTTAATCGAGAGTTCTACCTCAAGTTAGAGTTTGACGCGATTTCGCAATATATGTTTGTTATAAACGTTATGAGTAAACATCACATATCACGAATTTTCCTATATTACGAACATACTTCGTTTTACCCTAAATATTAACTTTACATTTTCTTAGTACCTACCTATTTAATTTTTAAATTAGGTACGTACAACACTACAACCACAAAGTTTATATAAATATTAAGTTCCTTAAAGTTAAACTCAGTAGGTAATAAACATGAATATATAGAGCGACAGAATTATATAAATGTATTTATTATTCTTTTAACAGACAATATGATTATACTATCATCACTTCAGACGCTCCAAAAGTTCAAAATATGTGCCTGATATAACACTACGGAATCGCATTTTACAATTTCATCGGTAGTTATGCAAATTATAAAAGACAATATTATTCCTTTAAATAGATTATATTCAAACACATTTATTTACATAACAAAATGTATTATACCGTTTAAGAAGAAAATAACAACTAAGAAAAATTAAGCATAAATATATTATATCTAAATACAGAACATAAGTTTATAACAAATTAAAAATATTTTATACTTGTACTTTGGTTATAAAGAAAAATATAATAGGTAAATCGTGTGAAATTATTTCTTTAAGATTAATTTACTAAATTCATATAAATTATTGTGAAATATGTTACATAGTACAAATGTTCATAAAAATGTATTACTCCTCACCAATTTATTTATCCAATAACTTAACGAAAATTATATGGTGGTTAGTTTTTCATTTATTGTACCTATATTATATTATTTTCTATCATTTTATACAGTAGTTTTTACCTTTCACAAGTCTAATATCCATGACTAACAATTTAGTACATATGTAGGGGAATAATTCCCCAGATATAAATTGGAACATACACATATTAGGAAAATAGGTTTTTAACCACATTTACGAATAAAAAAAAAAACATTGTATTGATATTGTGTTGAAAATATTTTATAAACAAATATTGAAAATTTAATATTTCAGGCATGTATAAAATATACTTACATTGTGTTCAATAAAGTATTTGAAATAACATGATTTAAATATATTGTAGAAATTTTTTGTTTAATAATATTATAAAGATATATATATTTAAATATTTAAGATACCTATTTGTTTTATTCATGTTCAAACACTATTTAAAAAAGATACTATGGATATACATAATATTGTGAAATTATGTTTTGAACAACATTATGAATCATGTGTATTTAAAAATTTCAAACATGTGTTTTTTAATCATATTCGAGAAAATATTTAATTTCAAAATATTTTGTAATTATTTTTTAAATAATATTGTGATTTAAATATGCTAATTAGGTGTTATATTCATGTTCTAAACAATATTTAAAATTATATTTGAACATGTGGAAATTTCAATTCGAGTAAGTATGGTAGGAGACAGAATCGGTTATATTGGTCATTAACAAAAATGAGGTAAATATTTACCACGTGTGATACAAATACAAATACAATACCAGCTAAATCACTTGACTTCATCCGTAAAGAGTTTTACTGAAAAATCTTTTCTTAAAGGTTCTCTATATAATATTCTATTAAAGAAATATTCTATTGAAATGTCAGCTTTATACGATCAATAGTTCGAGTTAGGCGTTAAATAAATATGTAAATCCATTTCCCCACTTTTCCTCTTATTTCCATTAAAAAAATAACTTTCTTATTATAATGGTGTCAATGTCATTAATAAAATATTCTCTGTACATTTCAGCATTCTATAACCAAGTCTGGACTAGGTGTTAATGAGTTTGATATGTATAAATATCAAAACATCTCAGTGGTTAAGTACCTGAAATTTGTATGAATTTGTATGGATGATTAGATAGCCTCGTAGTGACGTCACTAATGTGTGTGTGTGATATTCCGGTGTAGCGGGTTCAAATGCAGGTGATTAGATAACAATTTTCACGGGGAAGTACCCGCCGTCATGTGGAGAAACCTTTATCGTACCATATTCAAGATTGGCTCGGAAAACCCATTCTGTCTCTCCCCCCTTTTTTGTAATTTCACGTTGAGGTTAAATTATTTAATTAGTATTTTCGTGAAACGTTGCTAAAATATAAAACGACCATATTGTCTCAATGCTGTATTTTACTGCCTTGGACATATTGTGAAAATATTTTGAAAATAATACTTACATAGAAAATGAATATAATACACGTAGTTTAGCCATTTTTTATGTTTCCATACAATATGGGAACAATACGTCACAAATATTATGCTGGTGATTGCTATCTGGGGTTAACGAGTTTTGTATTTTTGGGATACGCGTCATAAGATTTTAGTTTGACTTTATTCTTAAATTCACACTCCAAGCGAACGTAAAACACAAAAAAATTGAAAAAAAAAAAAAATACAAATACAAATAAAATCTCTCTGATTCCTTTCGCAGGCCACTGCTACGATGACAATGATAATTTCTACGTTAGGGGTCGGAGACGCGAAAATGGTGAAGCGGCAATGGAGTAAATAGACACGGTCGTGTGGCAATCGATCAGCGGATGCCGGCAGTGTTTTTCGACGGATACCGGAGATTAAAGTTGCCGAAGCATTTTGCGCCTTTGTTCCTTATCGGAACGGTGGTGGCAAAACATTAATAAACGTCCCCCACCAGCCATTCGGTCGTTATGCGAGATACTGTCGTCACATATTCTCAGCATACACACGGACGTAGTATTGTGATAATTGTATGTGCACCGGTGTTCATGACACGGGCGAAAGACCTTTACATTTACTCACAAAGAACAGTTTCATCCCCTTCCTATAGACTAGAACACCGTTCGTAAACTTTAAACCGCATACGGTGTTTAATTAGGACTTAATGTGCCACGGAGTGACGGAGGCGTTATTAATCAAATGTTCGGAATAACCGAGATCTCAAATAAAGTCTAATCTCGACGAATCGGAGTCCGTGGAATAGGGGTTTGGGTGGCAAAATAATTATTGATATATTATCTACTATCCCCCCTGCTGCTCCATTCTATTTTCCTCTTCCAATTATAACCTAATCTGTACTGTCCTTTGCCTAATGAGATACGCCAATGATGAAGACCACACTTTTTATTCATAATAGGAAAATCGTTAATAAATAAATGTAAACAGTATTGATAAGTTAAGAGAACGTTGCACCCGTATTTGTTGTCTCCGTCCGTCTAATAAGCAACATAGCAAAATTACACTACACATAACAATAAATGTGATGTCTACGTTAAAGTTAAAATACTTGTTAACAATTTTAAAAAGGAGAATATTCTCTAGAAAATTATATATCCTCTTTGTAAAATATCGTTTAACAAAGATGTTACAACATTAAAAAAAAATAAACGTAAAACGCTGTAACTTCTTTGATAGACAATATTTTACAAAAGGATATGATATTTTCTAGAAAATATTCTTCTTTTTGAAATTTATTAATAGGTATTTTAACTCTAATTTTAACGTAGACACAACTTTTATTGTTTTGCGTAGTGTAATAAGTTTTACTAATTTCCCAATTAGATAGACGGATACAGCATATACGGGTGCGACATCCTCTTAAGTTATCCAAGTTTCTAAACTACATATTTGTGAAAACTTAAATTTTTATACGGCGTTAATGATTAATCTTGTCTTAATCTAAAAATTATTTTTTTTTTATGGTGGGTGCTTTTCCCTTATTAAATATATATACAAATAAAGAATTTTTACTGTATTTTTGTTTATAGACATATACATAAATTCTAATTTTTTTGATTCTATTATACACAAATTTCCTATTCTATATTTAATTGTAATAATTTAAAAAAGTCTTAACAGTAAATAAATAATCAATAAATATAATTCAAATAATCATAACGATATATATTATATTTTGTTACAATGATCAAAAATAAAACCTAATTTAAACAAAATAATTAATAATTATTATTTTTTTAATATAACTTAAAGTAGAGTAAAAATCAAGTTTATCATAATATAGAAATACACATTTAGAAATTGTTTCAATTAAAGGATTTGACGTGGCTTTTTATGTGAGCATAAATCATTAATACTAGGTAGGTACTCGCAATGTTTTCAACGAGCTCATGCGGAGTATTAAAATTTAAATTATACTTTTATGTTAAATTGTACTTAAATTATTTTAAATTTTACTGCAATTATTTATTAAAAACTACTAGCTAACAGTAAATATCATTTTCCGAAAGTGTATTCATATTTTTAAATAAAATAATTCTACTGTGTATAGATAATTTTATTTTTCATAATTTTTTGAATCGGATGTTTCATATTAAAATTTTCAGTTACACTAATAGTTACGATTCAACACAATGTTCTATTCAGTTTGTGTAATTTTATCATTTTATTAATACAACGTGTAGGTACATAATAGTATAAAGATGCGCTACGTGAAATTTATTATATATAAACTACCGTATGACATAAAGTTGTGGTAAAGAAATAATACGTTTTAAATGTTCCGTAAAACTATACAATAAGTATAGGTATAAAATATGTGATCACCCAAAGTTTTCAGTGATTTTATATTTCAACACTTTCAATAATATCCCCATTCTCAAACTCTAATATTATACGTATTAATCATGTTTATCAAACGCGTTTTATATTATGAATTCCAATATAACTTTATTAAACGTTGGAATAAAAACACATAATCATATTAATAGGACACCATAGTACAAATAATTTTGAATTAGTAGTAAAAAGTAAAACTATGTCTACGAAAAACAACGAAATAACCTCTTGAATTGATTTAGAGTTCAAATACCTATGCTGAAATTGATAGAAAACAATATTTTGAGGATGATCTCTTAGGCATTTAGTAAAATATTAAAAATAAATTAGTTACAGTTATTTAAGAAAACTAAAAACAACATAGGATTTTTGTACATTCAATATTGTGCTACCTATATAATAAGAGAAGGGTAAAAATGATATGAAATCGTACCTGAAATGTTGTCCTTTAAAGATTTTATAAAATATGTTTTTACTCTTAAACCTGTATTCAAATACCTTTATGTTTGTTTTTCGTAGATAAGGTTTTAAATAAATGACGTAAATAATTTCACAATGATAAAATGTGGTGAAAATACGAGAATTTTTATAGATTACTTTTAAAATATATTTAAAAATGTCTAATTTTTCTTAAAATTTCTTAAAAATTGGTTATACAGAACCCCTATAATCTAACTTACTAAAGTACTAACCATACACTTCATTCCAATACGTCCTATTTATATTACTTATGTTAACTCTTGAAACTCAGTTATATTGTAATACAGTTTTTTTTTATGTAATAAACATTAAGATTACTATTCTCCCCCTTCCCGACTATTAAATAATTAAAATATACTTAGATAATAAACTAGTACTCATGTATTTATTTAAGAAAACTTAATATTATCAAATTGTTCAATATTCATATTCCTAAGATATTAAAAATCACATTAGATATGTAATATTTATTATCTTTCATGTACACAAAATATATAATAATAAAGTGCATTTTTACGTTTAGAAAAAAATATATAAAAAAAAAATTGGTAGGTATTTTTAAAGTATACGATTAATTGAATTAATTATCTACCAACTATAATATAATAATTATTATTTATGATAGCTAAAAAAATATTATACTTATAGTATAAAAATTAAAAATATGCTTATATTTATTTTGCTTTTTTAAAAACTACTTAATACCTATATATTTTATACCAAAGTTAAATTATTTATTCACCTATTAAATATTAATTATAGCAGATATGCAAATATTAAAATAAAATATGTATATAAAATTAAAATTCATCTTGAAATCTTTTGATGAGATCAATATAACAGAATTAAAATAAAATGTTTTAAAAATTAAATATTTTGATTACAAAATTATATAAATATATCTACATGGTCTTCATAATATATTCATAAAGTCTGAATTACGCAATTTAATATAGTAGGTAATAAAATAACCATAAAAAACCATTGTTAAAAGTGGATAAAAAAGAAAGTCATATCAATAAGGATCCTTCAAGTTATACTTCAATGCTATTGTGTTCATATTTTCATATACTAATTATTATCATAGTATGCGCGTCATTATTATCAATTATAGAACCATTAAAATAATAATATTGTTTTTGTAATAAATTATGTTTTAAAGAAGTGTTAGGGAATGATTTTGTTTTTAATTTTCATGTGATATGACTATAATATGTATGTTAGAAAGTATAAGTATATAATGTGATTTATACATTACATTTTTATTATCATTTAATAAATCATACATACAACACCAATTAATACAAATTTAAAGATTAAATAAAAATTATAAATGTAAAAAAATGTCTCTGTACTTATAGATATATCAATAATTTCAATTATTTTAAAGCTATAAGCTGTACAGAAATTAAAACTAAAATTAAAACATGAATTTAAATGCTGATCTATTTTTGTATTATTTTTTGCGCGGTGTTGTGAAAAACACAATTTTTTAAATATGTATTCCTTACGAGTAAAAATAAAATATAGAACTTTATACAACATCAATTATAACTGACAGTTGGAAAAAGATTTTGGGAGAAATGTATTCACGTTAAACGATTAGCTTAAACCTTTGTAAGTCGACACATCCATTTATAAAACATTATGTAAGAACTAGTGAAATTCCTCTTTGTTTTTTTATAATTTAAACATTTTTAGAGTAAACATATTAAGTAAGTTATTTAAAATCGAAAAATATAATATTATTATAATAATAATAATTTTTTGTTTTTTTTTTTTTTTTTTGCAAAAGTATATAACATAATATATATTATTTAATTTTAATTTTTACAATTTAAAATTAAATTTTGAATACATAAAATTAATCAATTTTTCTTTGATTCTTTGTAATTTTTGCAGTAGCAGAATTGTGTTAATTTTTTTATTTATCATAATATTTTTATGTTATTTAATCCAAACATCATTAAGTTTTAAGAACATTAAGTCTAATAATCAAAATCAAATTAAAAGAAAATCAATATACATAATATATCATTGATTTAGATGATACTAAGTCCTTATTGAATTTTATATTCAGTTTAATTTAAAAATTATAGTATTTTAACTTAAAGTTTCATGTTTTATTGAAATACAGACCGAACAATCAGTTTAAGTCATTTAAATCAAAACTTTAAAATTAAAACTTTTCATTTATTTGAAATGTTTGTTATGTTTTAATTTCCAATGACCTGTTTAATTGTTAAAACTATTTCCTCACGTGCATACTTATGGATAAGTTAAACGATAGTAATTTTCCAATAACTTAAATGAGTTATAATAGTGGCTAATATCTTACAATAAAAGCGGTATAGGAGAGCTTTGAATATATTTTATGTTAATTAGCATATTTTAATGTAGTTTAATAGTAGGTAAAGTTTAGAGTTATTAATAAAATTGTATGTAATATAATAAACAACTTATACTCCATAAGATTGATCACAGCGTTATATATTTTTATCAAGCACATAGAGTTTGATAAATGACGTAAAACACAATACATAGTATATTTTATAATATTAATTTAATATAGTTTATATAGTAAAGGTACTTGATAAATATTATATTTAACTTAAAAGTAACAGTTTTTAATAAAAATTATAATTAAAAATTGGGCTCGTGAAAAATGAATAAATTAAACTAATTATTATTTAAATTAAGTATTTCCAAACAAGGTATAGTTCTATATTATTAAATTTAACATAAATCCTTTAAAAAATATATATATATATATATTATAAAACTGAATTTTTAATCTTCGTATAATATTGAGTTTTTTAGATTTAAAATAAATTTTATGCATTTTCTGAAATTGTTATGATAAATGATTAAAGTTAAAACTTTTAATTAAAAATATGGTATATACCTATTTTAAATACATATTATTTTTAATGGTTAATTAATTGGGAACATTGTTTAAGTACAAACAAAAATTACTTTTTTCACTCATAATGTCTGTTATATGATATATACCTAATTTACGGGTTGCAGTAGTGATTAGAATCAGAAATAATATTTTTGGTATTTTAAGAATAGTACCCATAGATTAATTATCCAAATTTAGACTATACTCATATATAAAATTACGCAGCATAATAATATGACTTGGAGTAATAATTTTTATTACTATTTTAAGCTACACAGTAAGTTGCTTTTTTATAATAATTCTTTTTAGAGAAAAGTGTCAAAAAATCTTCTTCCTGACACATATTACATTATATATATGGAGCATGAGTATCAACCTACTGAAGATATGTTTAAATTAAATCTAGTATATTATGAAATAAAAAGGAAAAATTACATGAAAACTGATCGAAAAACGTTAAAACCACATCACTTTAATATACTTTGCACAGAAATTCAACCGTGCCAGTCTAAGTTTGTAATAAAATATATAGTTATATAGATATTCTTGTTAAAACTTTAGTTGAATTTATTTTGTATTAATATGTTGGAAAACTCACAGTGAACGAAATATTTTCAGCACACAATTAAAAAATCATGTTATCAGTTATCCTTATTTCCTAATCATTTTTATAGATATGGATTCTGTTTCAATTTTTAGTTACCTATATTTCTACTTCATTATTAGAGCCTTAACTATCCATGAGAGTAATTTATCAGTATTTTAAAACTACAGTTCTGAGTTAATTATTTTGGGTAGTTATATATTAATCCAATAATATCTAATTATTAACAAAATAGTATTAAAAAATAATTTAATTATATATATATATATAACACGATTTGCTGTAAAAATATTTATAGTATGTGAAACGAGAACTTGGATTGAAATGTGAAATTGAAAATAGGGTTCATTGATTAAACGATAATAAAAATCTACAATAATAGAAATAACGTGAGTTGGAATCGTTTGACTAAAAATTATAAACTATTATACTATATTATGTATACGTGAGGTTATTGAAATATTTTCTTTTTATTTTCATAAATGACATGTACACGAAAAATTCACCGTTTCGACAGAAAGAATTATTACTGGAAAAAATAATACATGTATTTCGTTTGTGAAATATTCTGTTGTAATAATAATTTATAATGGGAAATCAGTGGTCTGGAAAATACGATGAAAAAAATAACAAGAGACTATTTACCGCAGTCTGTATAATCTGTCCACCGAAGGTAGTGAATCGACAATGAATGGAATAGAGTATAATATAATATATATATATATATAATGGGAAATGAAAATTGAAGAACGGCACCTGTCAGTGCTTTTGATGCTATACCGAAAAGCTCAGATATAATGTTGTGTACATTTGTAATGCTGTTTTCGTCGTGCTTCGAATGGAAAATTCAATCGGAGGCGTAATAGACACACCGATTGTAGGTATACCCATTGGTCAAAATTCAACTACGAAATTATTTTTAAAATATTTTGGAATCTCCTGAAGTTTGCAGACTTGATAATAATAATAATAATATATATATATATATGATAGCTAGGTATTGTCAATGATAGAAAATAATATAGCAAGTTTGACCAAAATTTTTTTTTTTTTATGGCCTTAATTGATCCTTCAAATAATCAAGACAAATCGTTGAATTAAAAACTTTTTCAGAATTGAAAACAGTCTTGACAGATCCACAGTTTTGTCTAGCTTTTATATCGATTTTTACGTTAGTGTTGCGGCCTCTTAACGTTTTTCTTGTAGTAAAATAATCATATCAGTTTCGAGTAGTATTCAAAATACTATACTTGTACTTTTTTCGTAGAGGTTTTAAGGCTTTTTTGTACTAATACAGATTCATTATACAATTTAAATTTTATTGGTGTATTTTTCAATTATTACACTTAATTAACGACGAATATTTTTTAAAAATGTTATAATGTACCTTTTTTTTATAGATCTATATACTATATATAAAAATTATTTTAAGTACTTTTTCATGATTATATTATTTAAATTTAAGAGTTCTATATATTATTATTTTTAAGATATTTATTTAAAAGGTAAAATGTATTTTATATACTTCAAATTGTATATTATACCAATGTTCGACGATCATCGTTAATTAAGACATATAATACGACGGGCATTATATAAAATTACATTTATAATTCCGATTATACTTCAAACATAATATTATAGGTAAACCTTTAATATTAAAAATAAAATATAGAGAATATTACATAATCTAAACAGTATGCTAGAAATATTTGCCAAACGGTCGAATATCAATTATTCAAAACAGTGTTTCGTTGTCTATAATATTTTTATATAATTAATTTTTACTTTAAATATACCTATCTATATAATATTTTGTTATCCTACATTGCGAACTTTAATTCAACTGAAAACGATTCACAGAAAAAACATAAATATATCGAATTAAAATTAAAATAACATTATCATTAATATAGTTCATTCTAATCGTTAAGATAATGTAAAAATACCCTAATTAAAAAATAATGAAAAATGAATTGACCATTGTTTTAAATTTAATTTAATAATTATAAAATAATTTAATAAAATAAAATAAATTAATTTTAAAGTATATTTTTGGTTTATTTTTTAATATTTGTTCTTAATCAAATTCTATAAAGCATTTTTTTTTAAGGTTGATGAACGTAGTTAAATATTTGTTTTAATATAAAATAAATAATCCTTAAATATTTGAGTAGACTACTTGAAAAATAATTACTAATGAATGAACATACGAATAATAAAAGCTTTTCGTGTAATAAGAATAAAATACATTGAGCTGAGGCGGTCTATAAAGTAAAAAAAAAAAAATTGGAAATTTCACATTATCCATCACGACATGTTGAGAAAGAAAATACACACAAAAAAATTGAATTCCTTCTTTCACCTTTGCAGGAATGACATTTAATCATGGCAAGACTTACTAAATCGTCCAATAATAAAAGTTTTCAGTTTCTAATGTATGTAATATGGCCACGGCTTATACTATTTGATATGTCACCAATAACAATGCATCTACAAATATATTTTAAAAATACCCTCCTCACTAATATACATTTTTAATAACTGCACAGATATGATTTCCTTGGAACTTAAAACTCCTTTTTATTTATAAATTATCTATAATCTAAGAGCATTTTTGATGTGATTCATTCCGAAAATGTTTGTCTGAAGATACGTACTTATCAAAACCAAAACAGTTGGAAATGTCTAAACATTATAAGAATGTTAAATTCATTTTTTGTACAGCAATATATTAATTATTATAATATGTTACAATATGTCTGTTTAAATACATCTGTTAATACAAAATGATAATATCACAGAAAAATGATTGATAATATTATATATTATTTTTCAAAAGAAAATTGTCGAATCCACAGAAAACCCCATTTATTATGCTATACCCTCGAAAGTGGTATCGTCAGAAGAATCTCAACGATATCGCAGAGCATGGTTTTCGGACTCAAAATTATATTATTATGAATAAATTAAAACTATAACAGTGCTTACCTATAGTAAATTATTTATTTACTATAATTATTATTAATTTATATTAAATCATAACTATGATTCCATATATTACCTAGTTTATTAAATATATTTTCTTGCTCCTTCCCTCCTTCCCACCAAACAAATAAGTTATGTGATTTTCAAACTTAAAAAATGGTTATATTTTAGTAGTGTTATTATGAAGCATAAAAATATAAATATTCAATGACCAATTATAATAATAATAATAATAATAATAATAAAATGCATTTCCCTCATATTTTAATACAGCTATACGTGATGGATTATTTTAATAGAATAGTGATTATAATGATATAAACTATTTGA
The DNA here is from genome assembly GCA_025469235.1 of Pemphigus obesinymphae. Lineage (NCBI taxonomy): Eukaryota > Metazoa > Arthropoda > Insecta > Hemiptera > Aphididae > Pemphigus > Pemphigus obesinymphae. The sequence goes on from JAIPRL010001032.1 coordinate 19,998, forward strand.
GATAAAGAAATCTGTATTTATTAAACACTTCTACTTTGAAGAGCTTCGATGTATAGAATTTTTTTAATTATATGAAATCATTATAACGAATCAGTATATTAAACTAATATTAGTTATAGGTCTAATATTAATTCTCAAAATATTATATGCATATCCATTGATATTATAGTATTGTATTATTAATACTATATGATGTAAATAGAACTTAAATAAAATAAATATGTACCATAAATCGTAATTATTAATAACACTATGATTGCATATATAAATTATATATATATATAAAATACATATAATTCTAGACATTAAAAATACCGAACTTTTAGGGGTCGTAGTTAACAAAATATTTTACCAAAAGATTTAATCTTGAAAAATAATTTTAAAAATACGACCATTAGGTCTCATTGAAAAAATAGTCATTTACGGTTAAAAATAAATCTTTGTGGTAACAGGACTAGGATGTTTTAAAAATTTCAAGTTTCAATAAATAAATAGCCCTTAAATGCAAAAAAAACATGTGTTTTTCATTTTGTCAAAAAACTCGTTAATTATTCAATAATAATTAAAAAACACTGCGTCTACGTATATGATGGCAAAATTTACCAATCTCTAATAATGGATATGCAATTAATAGGTTTATAGGTATATCGTAACATGTATGAACAATATTATATTACTATTTCGTATATTTTTGTTATTTTTATTAAAATTGCATAATAAAGTTATGTATTATTAATTTTATTCTGTATTAATTTAAATATATGTAAATTTATTTGCGAACTAAGAATGGTTGGACCACGCTAGTATAAAAAATAATTTTTGACTATTCAATGAGCATTGGAATCTCGTTAAAAATTTAGTTAATATAATATAAATTCAAGAAGAATATTCCGTTATTGTAAAACATGCATATATTTACAAATAAGTCTTGACGTTATAAATACTATACATATATTTAAACAATAAAATAAACACAATTATTTATATTAGTCTGAACTATTCAAATGTTTCAATAATAATATTGTATTTAATTGTGACCATTGTTATGTTTACAGAAGTAGAAAATATATTATACTAGACTGTAGTTGACTTTTAACATATTTCTGTTAATGTATAATTCAAGTTCTTTATTTATTTATTTTTTCTTAAAACATATAATGAAATGATTTAATTAATACAATTATAGGCACTACAATGTGATTGGTATTAAATAACATTAATAAAAAAAAAACATGGTTTTATATTGAATTTACGAAATAAAAATTATAATCGATAAATTATGAATTTCCTAATTTGCCAGAAAAAAATAAAAAAAGCTGAGTAACAGTTTGCACGTTGCCCATTGGGTAGGATAATGATGACGGATATATTGAATTTGAAAGCAATGATAAATCATTTATATCTAAATTAACGATTCTGAGCGAAGCTTTGGTGGATATACTTGATAATTACTGTAGATTATACTGATAATATATAATAATATGATAATATATATTATAGAATATAATGAATAAAAAAGTTGAAAAAAGTGCATAAAAGAATTGCATTTGGAAATAAAGTGATTCGAATCGAGGATCCCGCGTATGAAAATATCGTCAGCTATCTTTAGACTACGTATACAAATGTTGAAAATTTTAGAAAAATGAATCTACTAAAGGAAAATAGTATAATCGCTAAATTTTAATTTAATACAACATTAAAACCAAGTCTGATTGCCAAATTCTGACTTCACCATTATTTTTTTTGATCAAAAAATATATATTAAAAAAAAAAAAATATGAAAAATTGATTTCTCCTGTGATGTAGAAAGTTATACCTATTGTGAAATAAAATGTCTCAAATTTTATAATTGCTATAAGTAGCCCAAAAATGGATAAAAACATTTAAAAAAATTGTATGCCTTTTATATGTTCATACTTACATACGTTTTTATTGAAAATTTCAATTTTATATGTCTATTATGTAACCGAAATTCGAACACATTTCATACCAAAATAGTGCATATTATCGAAAAGATATTGTACCAATCAACATTAAAATGTTTTTGTGTGTAGTTCAAATGACGTAATTTTAATACTGTATTTAATTTTCAGGTCTTAAAACCTAAAATGAAAAATATTATGAATTAAATTACTTAAAATTTAAAATTGCTATAAATAGACTAAAATAGGGAAAAAAATTTTCAAAAAACGTTATGCCGTCATAATGTGCTAATATACATATTTGGTAAAAATGTTAAGTAAAAATGTTGTAACACTTTTCATATCTAGGTAAATGTCTAAAAAATTTAATAAAAATTGAAATAGCTATTAAAAATTGTACTTACCGATTTTTAAATTCATTGTATGTAAATAAAATAACGTACTTTTAACACTATATTAAATTTTCAGGTCCAAATATTAGGTCTTTTATGAATAAATGTCTCAAATTAGAATATTGCTAAATATTTAATAGTCTCAAAATAGATAAAAATTCTTAACAACTTTTTGTATTAATATTTTACGTATATACATATTTCATATGGTATTTCATGCCACTAACATTAATGTTTTCGTAGTTATGAAATATTTTATCACAATCGTGTTTACTGATTTTTTGATGTATTTTTTTTTAAGCGTTTATCGAAAAAATAAATAAATAAAAAATGACCTCTTCAAAGTACCAACTAAATTCAATTTGCTACCATAAAAAAAGTGCTACATGTAATGATTGAAGAACTTCTTCTTATAGATTTTTCGAGCACAGTCATAAAATAAAAAAAAATTAATAAGAAAAATTAAAAAAAACACATCGTTCGTTCAGAATCTAAAATATCTAAAAAGAAAAGAATTCCAAATATATTAAAAAGTAAAGAAAAAATTATAAATTGATGTAGGTATATTATTTTATATTATAATATTTGAGTTTCTCGTGATTATACCTTATTTTAGATTCATGCTATACATGAATAGAATATGTTTGAGCCAAATTGATATTTTTTAATTTTTTAATAAGATATAACGATAAACTTGTTATTTTTATACACTTTAAACGTGGTATAAATCAAATTGATAGACATTATATATTAATAAAATACATTTATAATTAAGTTATTTAGTTAATATTGAACTGGATTAATAATTTAGATCATATTTAATTGGATCCTCAGATAGAGCATATGTATAATTCAAGATTTGTAGACTATTATTATACTAATACATAACATTTTTTTCAATTTGTAATCATTTTTTTTTTTTTTAAATACGAGTTTACTGTCTATATATACGAAATCGTCAAACAACTTTTATTTAAAAGAGGGCTTATTTAAAAAAATAAATAAATATATGCATATATATTGATCCAATTCAAAGAAAAAAATATGATATCTTTTGATAAAGTAGGTAAACATAATCATTTTAAAATAAAAATATCAAAAGAGAATTATTTTTAGAAGTTGTGTGATAAAAGGGTCAAAGTTATACTATAACAATAAATTATATTTACTAGTTGAGGAAAAATTGTGCATAAAGGTAATAGGTATCTATAATGTCTAAATATCTGTAGATATACACATGTGATGTATAAAATATATACGTTCTCGAATAGGTACACAAACGAAAATTCAAATAAATAAAGAAATACGGGAACAATAAGAGAAAAGAAAGTAAAAATAAAAATAGGAGAGATGGAGAGAAATATTTGGAATAAAAGTCTTTTCATATCATGAATAACGTACACCCATAGAATTCTTTTAGTTTAAAATGTCTCGAAAGTTCCTAAAAATTAGAGTAAAAATTATAAATTAAAATTAAATAATCAACCGAATTACTACTTTGACATTTAACTTTTAGTAATTTAATTTATTTTATTTTATTATAATATTTATAAACATTTAATTAGTATACCATTTATAATAAAATTATCTATTTTGTACTTTATATGTTTTATTCATATTTTACCTACTAGTATGATCTTAAGGATAGAGCCTGAACGCGTTTTCTATACTCTTCAGAGTAATATCTAAATTACGATCCTTCCCAATAAATGTATTTATTACAAAATAATAATACCGGAACAATTAAACACAACATTAAATATATCCGTCAGTAGAAGGTGAAGGCATTTCACTTATCGAATAGAATAATGGTGTGGATTATGTATTAAATTTAAAAGTAATAAACTGATAAATAGTTTATTTTGATAAAAAGATTTTGAGCAAAGCTTGATGTAGTATTATTTTTCGATTTATCAAAATTTCGGTTGTTTTCACATAAGAAAGTTACTGATAAAATCAAAAATATATATTTTTTTATTTATTTAACGTTGTTAGGTACACGATTTAAAGTTAATATTAGAATAAAGGTATATCAAAACTAATCAAATAAAATAATAAGTAATATTGGTGTATGTGATGTGTATAGATTTGCGATTTGAATCTAAACACGTATATCCTCATAAATTAATATTAAAGAAAATCGGCAAATATAAGTACGTCATTTTAGTTTACTGAATAAAAAAAATGCAATTCTTTATTAATAGTAGATATATGTAATATGTATATATATATATATATATATATGTACCTAGATAGTTGATTATTATATTATTATAACAATGTAAAGTATAGATTTAATGTCAATACAGGTAATTAAAATTAATAAGTTCTGTAAAAATTGATCATCCCACTTATAAAGCTAACACACAGGAGAAGCATTATTGGTATAATGAAGGATTATTAATAGTACAATGACACTTATATATTATATTTTAATATTATTTTACTCACAATAAATATACTTTTCATATTAATTATTATTTTATAAAGTAATTTTTAATTTTAAAATAAAATTTTCGTTATTTTACAATTATTAATATTCAAAAACATCTATTATAAAATGTTCACATGTTTAATCAGTTTAGAGGGTGTTTAAAATTTAAATTTTTACTATTGCTATTATATAAAATATATTAATATCAGATGGCGATTTTATTACACATTATCCTAAAAAATTAGAGTTGTATATGTAATTTAAATCATTATTTAAACTAGTGTAGTCGAACCCAAGACCTGCGACCACTATTTATTCTTCCAAAAAACGATTCTACTCACGTTCGGGAATGACCATAATAATTTTCCAACAATAAAAATAATATACTCGTAAATACGTATACCAAATTAAGACAATCGTAGGTGACTCGTCGGTTTTCGACGCACCATATTTCATATGTCTGCCATGTTAATATATTAAAGTTTGAAGCGTCGTAGTAATTGATGGTTCTAGCATTCAAATTTAGAGAAGGAAATAACTTAATACCTATTGTAAACCAGTCGGAGGATCCCCTCTCCTCCAAAAAAATGCATTATTTGACAATTTATAAAAATTTTATATCAATACACCTTACAGGATATGTGAAATATATTAATCTTTCAATGTTAATACTAATTTGAAAAAAATGAATCAATTTTATTCCTTTGTTATATTAAAATATATTATTTAATTTTAAAAATTATTCTTTTGTTTATATTGATATTTATTTTTGTAATTTGTTGTTTTGGAGAGTTTTAGGTATAACCTAAAATATATGATTTTTATTCACTTGATTTTTTTCTTTAATCTGCTATTTACACGAGGTAATTCATAACATATCGAATGTATATTTTTAATTTAAACTGTCCAAGTGTGTAAAACAAACGGGATGCTCTATTTTTTCTTTACGTGAAATCAAAATGGATGAAAAAAAAATCGCAATAAGTTTAAATTGAACCGTGCACTTATTATCTAATACATTAGTTCATTGGGAAACAGTACAAATTGAATAGCTTTTAAGGAATCGACCACATAAGGAAACTATAAAATGACCTGATTTAAAATCACTATAACGTCAATACCTTTATGTTCGACCATAAAATTATAACTTTAACCAATAATTTTCTGCAAAATATTAATAAAAATTGTAGGATTAAAAAAATCATATGGTTCAGTACACTAGAAAAGTTGTATTTTATTGTAAAAAAGCAATCGGATAATATGCAGATGACAGGATATTTTTGAAAATTGTAATTATATAATTATAAACTAATTTAAATATTGTGAACATTAATTTTAATGTTTAGAGTACCATTTAAACACAGTAATTATTATTATTATTATTAACTCGTTAAATTGATTAATGGCTTTTGTCGTACTTTCGTAAGGTATCATACTTAAAACGTAGCCTTCTTTTAAGTATAACCAGTGGTGGATTTGGAGAGGGACGCAGGGGAACGGAGCTACTCTTCATTTTTTTCATGTTGAACAGCGTACCCCTTAATTTATTTATCAAGGAACGCAATGTTTCTTGTAATTTTTAATTAAAATTTTTAAAAATTATAATTTATTTTTGGAAAAATCTTGAAATTACGAAAATGAATGTTTTTAATCCTTATCACATAAATGGTTTTAGATAAAAATCATGATATAAAATGTTGAATGGTTGATCTTATTAAATCATATTGGTATCATATAGGTAATAAATAATCTTCATTATCCATGAATGGCTAAAGCCTAAAAGGATGGCGAAATCAATGCGACATCGATAAACTTCATTTCGGTCTACAACTACAACTTCCTCGATTATTAATTATTTAAAAGGAAAGTGTTAAATTATTTTGAAAGAGGAATGCTTACACTATGCTATTTTGAAAATATGTAACCCAACAATGATGTAAAAAAAATGTTGGATTTTTCTATTCTATTCATGTTTTATAATAATCTAAAATGTTTTTAAAAATGTCCCTGGTTAAAAAACTTTAGATAGGGGGTGTGGGGGACGAAGTCCTCCACTGTTTACTATTTTTTTAAACGCTGATTTTTTAACTAAGCTCAGAGTCCGTCCTTATTTTTTTTTCCAATTCAACCACTGAGTGTAACGCATTCGTATATTAATCTTTATTTATATTTTAATGTGAATAATTTTGTGCAAAGACCAACACATCTGGAGACTGTGGATTACAATCGCCTCTGTTATAATAAATACCGCTATAGAAATTATATGGTGCAGTACGGAACGGCGTACACTGTATTATAGTTTAGTAATAATTACTACGTACCTTTACACAGTTTATTTTTAAAAACTCATTTTATACTTATAAAGAAGACCAATATATTAATTGATTTAAAATTAATCAAGCACAATTCAAAATTGATTTTTTCCAAGTTTTTTTTTTCATTTTTTTCAAAGGAAGCGGTCGCGGCACTTTTGTTACCTTCACTGCCAAAAACCATCACTAACTGTTTTAAATTAAAAAATAGAAATGTAAATTTTATTACATTATCAAAATACTCATTTATTGTTCCATAATAATTTTAAAAAACATTACGTACAATGACCAAAATACACACTCTGTATAAAAATGAGAATATAATTAATTAATTTATTTTATAATAGTTGGTGATTTAAACTTAAATACTTCTAACTGGTCTGTTGACCCAAATACTCAAAATTATAGGTATAGTAGTATCTTATACAATATTTTTTAAATTTTTTGAAGTTAAAACAATGTAACATTATAAAAAATTGTATTGGTCAAACTCTTGATTGTTTAATGCTTAGTGAAAAATCTAAACTCACTTCTTTTTATTCAGTTGACTCTCTGGTTCATTCGATTGATAAATAACATCTTCCTTTAGAATTACTTATTAAATTTAAAAAGTCCTCATTAAGTGATCATTATGAATCACCTTATATTTATAATTTTAAGAAATATAATTTCGATGATATTTCTCAATTTCTTTCTAATATTGATTTTAATTTAAACCTTAACAATGATGTTATATATGATATATGATATATATTAAAATGATCTGTTTCTAGATATGATTATTGATACTTTTTATGAAACTATGTATCATTCTTTTAGTGTGTTTGTTCTTAAAACTAACATTCATTATAACTACTCCCTTGTTTGGACAAATGTAGTACTCAGAGACCTTATAATCAAAAGGAAAGTTGCCTATAAAAAATATAAACTTTGTCCCTAGTTTGACAATTATATTGAATTTTCTGATCTTCGGAAAAAATGTAAACAATTGAATAAAATCTGTTATACTCAATAAATTTCAGATATTGAAAATAGTATACCAATAAATATTAACTCATTCTAGAATTACGTAAATACTTTGAAGAAAACAAAAAATAATATTATTTTATCTGTAACAGAGAAATTAAATTAGTAAAATCGTGTCTGTGAATTTTTACATAGGTAATTACTAACATATTGCTTGTCAACGTGAAATATTTATTTGCATTTGCACAATCCTCAGAAGGACAAACCGTTCTAATACAACATTTTGCATATATTATTTAATTTTTTTAAAAAGAACAAATTGTCAGGAGAATTCATGAAAGATTAAAATTTTTAATGTAAGAAGATTACATAATTTTGTGTTTATGTTTGTGTATAATAGAATGTATTTAATTTATATATTAACGTTAAATAAATGTTTATAAGTTTATAATACTATCTCCCCATACCAACTAAAACCACTATACTAATAATCTTGTAAAATAATTTGTTATTATAGTGTAATATAGTCCGTATCTATTATTTTTCAAACTATAATAAGATAATAATAATCGTTTTTAAAAACGTGTTTTTGTAAGTATTTTTATTTATGTTTCATTTTCACTATCAAAAAAAAAAAAATTGTTGTCAAGTAGTAACCAAATGAAATATTTTACCAAAATGTATCTTACCAAAAAACTTCTCTACAGTCTTTCTACCAGTAAAATCTGTAGGTATTAATAAAATATATTATTATTGTTTAACCAATAAGTATATAAAACAAATGGTCTGTACAATAATCCAAATTAGTGAAACACACTACAATATCAATTATCTGGTATTTTTAAAAATATTATTCCCATATTTATCGCATCCGTCTAATGAACAATTATTTATCAAAGTTATCCTACTCACAATTTAAATTGCAGAATTGAAGTTAAATTAGGGTTTAACACCTATAACCAAATTTAATGAAAGGGATTTATTTTTTTGAGAACTCATTTAATGGCTTCTATATAAAACATTTTTTCACCAAGAAGTAAAATATAAGTAAAAAGGGCATTTTTAGTTTTAATTACGAAAAAATAAAAAATACACTTCGAGCATCCGTAGATAGGATACTGGTAGTGGATATATTAAATATGAGAGCAATGATCAATCATTGGATTCAATGAAATTATTTTCAGAGAATTTTCAATATATTAATTATAAAAAAAAAAAAAAAACTATGACAATAATTGTATTTATTGTTTTGTTATATCACTTAGATTTATAAAATAATATAAACATAAAAAAATGTCCTTACGCTTAAGAAAACTATTTGAAAAATTGAAAAATGACTTTATCAAAGTAACAAATAGAACGAGTTTGCTATCACAAATATTTTTACTACAAAAACTCCTACTTACATCCATCTTGTCGAAAATTTACGCACAAAGGAAAACCAAAATAAAATTGTAAAGTCAATAAAACTAGTTACAAAAAATATCATCAAAAATAATCATCATTATAAATTAATTAATATGAATTTATTTTAATATATCACCCGTTAGGTAGATAGAGACTACAAATACAGTTGTGCAGGTGTTCCTTGGAATCAATGGTATTCCTTATACTTGTATTTTTTTATATGTAAAATGTAAAATGTACATAATATATGTACCGTATTTATATATATATATATATTATTTTTAGGATTGTTTACCTGATCCGGCATAGTCGAATTTGAATTGGGTAAAAAAAAAAAGGTATATGTTCGAATTATCACACTTGGGTTTAAAAACGATAATGTTCGATTTGCAATCTGATTGAAAACAGGTAATGTCGATTTTCACTCGAGTCTGATAACAAGTGATTAATGGTCGATGTTTTAGTCGCATTGTCTATTTTACATTATTTTTTCTATTGTATAAATTTAGTATTATAATCATTTTACCATTTAACATTTCATCGGGAATGTTAGGATAAATATGAAATTATTATATTTTTATAATAAAAACGAAAATGTGGGGAAAAAACACCATTATAACTTCCCCTATTGAATGACCAACGATTTAAATTTGGTTTAAAAATAACCAACAATCCAATATTTTTTTCTTCAGTGCAATGTTCGATCATTATATTATATCATATATTTAGCCCCATTGCGATTGCATTATGATAAGTTTAATTTATCAATTATTATTTTTAGTGTCTCGAACGAGCTTGCAGATTACCTAAACATGTAACTAGGTAACAGATTTATATGTAAATGCATATATTTATTAGAATAAGCTATTTAAAATCCGATAAGAAATATATTATATCATTTTTATTAAAATAACAAAAATTTCATTTTTCATATTTTGAATATTTTCAACTTTTTAAACTTTTTTGCATATTTAATGTGTATTTGTAATTTGTTAGTGCATATTTTCGTTTTAACAAAATATTTCCACGTGTTGCTGTCATGTAGCAATGAGAGTGTGTGAAATTATGTTTTTGAACGGTAAATATTTTAAAATCACGAGTAACAAATTTCACGTACATAAAATAAAATAGGTATGTATAAGAATTTATCCGATAAGAAATGTGCAGGATTTATGTCGTTTTCATTAAAATACCGCCAATTTTATTTTATACATTTCGCGTATTTTAAAATTTTTTTTATTGCCCGTTTGTAAATCGTAATGCACTTTACGCTATTCTTAAGTGCACATTTTGACGGTTTTATCGGTGCACGTAAATCCGTTGTCGACATGACGTAACGATAATCTTTCGGCGATTCCACATGCGGCGGCCGAACTCGCGGAAACCAGCTAACTCCTCGATGCCGACTCGAAGCGCAACACGTCAGTAGCGGGCCGCGGCCTCGTCTGTCGCGCGCACAGCGTGTTGACGCAACGTGCTCTCGGCGCACAAAGTGCGTGCGGCCGCCGGTGACCTCTTTGCCGTTGATGTATATTATTATATCCGGGAATCGTCATATTTTAACATTAAAACAACTTTCGGAGGGCCGTGTGGGCAGAGGGTTGGGCCACTCCGTAGCCCGTAGAATTATACATTCAGTATAGTATTACGGCGGCGTGCGTGCGCTCGCTAGACTGGGGAGGTTGGGGGGGGGGAATTATGGTGCTGGCATTTCCCCTAAGACGCCGGCGACCCACCGCGACCGCCGCCCGCCCCGTCGCACGTATTGATTTTACGGTCATCCGCCTGCCCACTTTTCCCACTTCCTGTCCACACCCGTCCCATTTTAAAACCGTTTCACTGCCCGTATAGATTACACGCGCGTGGTGATCGCCGCGTTGGTGAACGGTATATGGTGCCCGTGGATACGATACCGGACGTCCGATATGTCCGCCGCGGGGATATAGACGCTCTAATTCACCGGTGGTGCCCCGGAAGTGATGCCACATCGGTCGGGCCCCTTTCCCGCCAAAATCATACCTTTCTCCGTTTTCGGCCAAATCAATGAAAAAAAAAAAAAAAAACGTCGATTCTCTTTTCCAACAATTCACTTTTCGGCGCCAGATAAAAAATCCATATAGTGTCTATAATATAATAGTTAACTACCTTTTAAATACGTAGGCGAAATATCTATTTTATAAATATATAGTGAAAAGTAGCACGATACATGACTGATTTCAATTTGTAATAATGTTAAAATGGAAGTCGAGTATTTTTTTCAAAAAATTTGTACCTATTTTATTCGATAATATATAATGTTGTTCAAGAATAGTTAAATTAGACTTGGTATAGGTATATTATTATATTGCGTATAGATCCAGGAAAATTTCACGGTGGTGGGGGAGGTGAAATGTGAAAAAATAATATATTACTTCTAGTCAAAACTTAAAATAAGTAAAAAAAAAAAATATAAACTTTTTCTACTTTTGCCGACTGTTTCCCAGAATTGGGGATTGAAACATCCTCCCCCCAACGCCCCTCGGAACAGCCCTGCATATTTCTCTAATTTTATTAATTTTATATCAATATAACATATAATAAGTATATGCTTTTTGGTATTTGGAGAGAGCGAACACCCTGTCGGATCCTCGTTGACCTATGTATATATAATTGGTCCGTGATTTTAACTGGGTAATGTACAAAGTTTTATGATATAAAAGATGGAAATTACTATTATAGTTATAAAAAAAATGAAAATAGTTACACCTATTGTTACTATCGGTTTTTAAAACTGACGGAAAAGGGAAAGGGTATCAATTTGGCGGAAACGGGCCGTGACCACCAACGGGATGCACCCATCGCATGCGGTAAACGTGAACTGGTCGACCGAAAATTATTAGCTCGGGACTTTTCATACCTCGTCCTTCCCCATATGCCACAAAAACAGTCGATCATGTCGACTCCCGTACACACAATATACTCGTACGACCATACAGTGGTCACCTGCAACCATTTAGTTTTGGACTTCCTCACTACTGATATTGTTCTACAACTAAGTGTGACACAGGTTATAAGCTAAAAAAAAAAACATTGTGCTAAAATTACGAAAGTTTTGAAAACATCTATAGTTTTAGATCGCAGAAAAATTGTTTACCTTATATAAAGAATTTTTAAATAATAAAATAATTCGTGCTAATTACATTTAATGAGAAAATACAAATTATTGTCCGAAAAGTGAATGCTTAAAAAATATTGTGAAGATATTATCGTTTGAAAATATTTATTGACATTATATATTTTGATAACATGATAAGAGAAATAACATGAATATAATTTAAAATCACGGAGTTCTATGGAGAAGGTTATGAACCCACTAGTACTTCTTTAAACCCTCTGTATACTTACTAGCTATATATTAAATGGTACCTATATGTATGTTTCGAAAAAAATTTAAATAAAAATATTGTTCCTTACTGGTTAATATTATCACTACTATAATCTTGAAAATTTTGATAATCAATATTTTTCATTTGTATTAGATACTTTACAATTATAATAATTTATTAAGTCACTGTAATCTTTCCAGTATTTCACAATGCAGCATTATTATAATAATATTTTATTACAGATGAGGGATGTCTCTGGCAACAATTTCCCATAGCAATAGAGCGATATTGTAACATATACATTTCGGAAACTATTGCTAGATCCACTACTACTAGTTCCATTCCAGATTTCAATTGTTAATGTCTATATCTTGCCCCCTTATTACAATTTTCATATAATATTATAAATTTATAATAATAGGTGGTTACAATATATATTTTTATACCTATTCTATATACGTTTACGGTGTATTATACAAAGCTACAGTGGGCTTGTTAATATAATAAATACTAACTATATTATGAATATTGGATACCTATTATACTTTCGTTTATTAAGGAGTGAAATGTGGATAAATTAATGACAATGTATGACTAGCTATGGGCACCATTACTACGGGTGTACAGTAGAAACTTATATTTATTACAATATAAGACTATATCATATATTATATAATATAATTAAATTTATTAAATAGTGTTGTAAAATTTCCGGAAATTTTATATTAAAAAAACTTCTGAAAATTTGTGAAATTTAAAGTTAAATTACATTTTTAATTGCGGCTTATATTTTTATGTAAGTCATGTAAAAATTAAAAAAATTCTCTACATTTTGTTGAATATTTCATAAAATTAAAAATAACATGAATTCTTAATGTAAAATTTAAAAAAAATAAAAGGATATTAAACATACACATACTACTAGGTAGTTGATTATTAACAGTGATTAAAGATAAATTTTGATATTTCCAATAAATTCCGAGATTTCATTTGATATTATTAGCATTTGCAGTGTTGCTCTTTTATCACAGAGTTAATATAATATGAAAACATATTATATTATATAAAATTAATATAAATAAAAACAAATAGTAAATCTTTTTTTTTTTTTCTTGGAAATTTCTTCTGGAAATTTCCCGGAGTCGGAAATTTTCAATTTAGAAATTTCTAAAAAGGGAATTTCCTTCTAACATTACTAAATATTACAATAATGAAATTTCGATAACACTACTCAATATTATACGCTTTTGGCCATGACTCGTGAACACGAGTTTTATTATCCTAGGGGTGGTATCGACAACGACAATGGCAACGGATGAAATGACCACAAACACGAATGACTGTATATGTTACATATTTTATTTGTTTTACACATATATCGCCATTGTGATAGGCCGGATGTTCATATTCCATAAACGACTAACATTAACACACGGACAATATCTATACAGAAATACACAGTGTTCCCAGTTAAGATGGTAAAACGTTGGAAAAAAACTAGGGTTTTTGTTAAATAACTTTGTTCTGTTTGTCAAATATGGAATTTTAGGGTTTTTCTAGAAGAAATTTAGGTCAGTTCTGAGAACGTATTGCAAAACGTGAGTATAAAGACCTCAAAACATTGCATTTCAGTAGGGTAAGATATTAGTACGGTTATTTTTATGTCAATAAAAACTAAGCTGACGTACTAATTTAACCATGCACTACAGGCACTTACTACAATATACACTTTATGTTTGTATTGTAACACACAAATGGTAATTTTAAAACAAAAACACTGGATACTACCTTTGCCGTTTCGACGGCATATAGTTTTTTCGATCAAGAGCCAATCAAACTCAGCCGGGTTTCTGTAAATTTTCCGGTGACCAACGGGAACGGACGAGTTAGCCCACGCCATGCCGTGCATCGACGAGTCTACCGAGATTTTTTTTGGATAATTTGTTCTTTTCTGAATTATTATTAAAAAGGAACAAATTGTGCAAAAAAGGAACATTGTATCACACTTGGATTTTTTGTTCCCATAAAACATTTTCCTTCGTTTTTAGGATAATTGGTTTATTTCTGAACATTTCGACAAGAGTTTAATTTTTATAATTGTTTTAGCATAACTTGTACGAGAGAGTTTGAGAGTTACATATACACATAGATTATAATTTTCAATGCTCACATCACCAAATTTCAGATTTTTTTTGAAAAGGTAAAAAAAAAATAGGTACAAAATGTGTTATGGGAACAAAAAGTCCAAGTGTGATATTTTGTTCCATTTTAATTTTTGTCGAAAAAAACAAATTGTGCGCTTTTTTTTGGTGGAAAATATAGCTAGGAACAAATTATTCACATTGGGAACAAACAATCACAAATATCTCATGGGATCCAAATATGTACGGAATAAAATATCATCTTACTGATCAGCTACCCGATCCCAATTGCATGTGATGGTGTACCAGGTTTCGACCTCGAGGTCAAGTCGAGCCGAGTTAAGCCGAATGATCTTTTTGGCACAGAACAATAGAAGTGCGTCGCATGAATCGTGTATAGATCTGAACAGTTTTAAGTGATCGATCTATGAACAACATAGGCACGTACGAGATTATCTTATCACGAGCAAAATTAAATATACCACACCCCAAGCCGATCCACAGGAGACCAGCATGAAAATAGTAACCGCATTACACGCATTCCAGTCGATTAGAACCGTAATCAACTTCCGATTATTATAAACGTCAAAGTAAAACGATTAAAAATACAATAATAATAATAACAAAAAATACACTGACAAATTAATACGTCATATTGTTTATTGTTATTTAAACGGGCTAAAGCCCAATACATGTTGTAAATATAAATGATACATAGGTGAGATTAGTAAATAATTATAATAAGAAGTAACAAGTATTTCGTCAGATAAATAGTAGAAAAATAATGAAATACAATAATTTTCATGAGTATAAAGAAACATAAATGCAATTACTGATAATATCTAGTTATATAATTATTGAAAAACTTGATAGAATTAAAACTAAAAAAATTATTTTGGACATAATTAGCTAATCTAGTGGATCTATTTAAAGGTGCATTTACAATATAGTTATAGCTGTGCAAATGACTGTGAAAAGTGTAATTAGACCTAGTTAATCTTTGAGGGACATAAAAATGTATAAAACTAAACAATTCTGGACAGTCAATATAACCATTTACGAATCTAAATAAGAATTTCAAATCAAGTATGTTTCTATGGACAACAAGGCTACTCATATTTAGTGTGTCTAAAAACGGCTTATAAAGAGAATTCGGTTGCCGCGGAATATTACATTTGTAGAATATAAAACGAAGGAAACGATTTTGTATTGCATCGAGGCATTTTATATGAATATTGAAGGTATTATTATCACCTGAAGGTGACCAAATAATAGAATTATATTTAAGAGTGGAGCGATCTAAAAAATAATATATCGTTTTTCATTCAATGGAATTTGAAAAATACTTACATGTCCTAGTGATAAATCCAAGAATGGATGATGTTATTTTTTTGACATATATAATATAATATCTAATATAATATAATATAATATCTAATAAAAGATAAATTAGTGTCAAACGTAATACCTAAATCAGTATTTTCAAATACACAACGAAGTAAAAAATCATTTAAAAAATAATTTTGGAATACCGGAGCACGGGATCTATAAAAAGACACAACTTTACATTTATCAATATTTAACAATAGATTGTTTTGTTCACATTAGATTGTTAGAGTATTCAAGTCATCTTGCAAGAGAACAAAATCAGAGCAGGATTTTACTATCCGAAGTAGTTTCATGTCATCAACGAAATACAATAATAGCATATATATTAGCAAACGCTATAAGTATATATATATATATATATTATAAATAAGACTATATAAGTGATACATTATAGTAAAAATAAGAAACCCAATCATTTAGATGGGGTTTCATCCACTCTGACAAAACTTCCGAATAAAGATATATATCGACTTCGCCGGCTACTGTTCATAAAAATTATGCATTGACTCTGCCGGTTATTATTGATTGTCTGCCGCTCTGGTCCTACACTTCCACTTAACTCTATCTCCCACATCTTCTTCATTTACCCTCAACTTCCTCATATCACATCTCCTCACCTCTTTTTCGGTCTTTCTCACCACCTCTTTCTATCAACATACATTTCCTTTACTAATATCAATGCCTCAGACTCTTCCCTCCTTAATACGTGCCCGAGTCATCTTAATCTATTCTCCTCATTTTTTCTACTATCGAAGCTACTCCAATACTATCTCTTATATACTTATTCCTTATTTTATCTTCCTATCTACTGCCTAACGTTCTGTTCCATCCATCATTGCGTGTCTCACCATTATCTTATAAAATTTACCTTTTAACCTATAGTAGAGATTCTTTTATCACACAATACACCTGACGTTTCTCTCCATTTCATTCATCCACACTTTATTCTGTGTTTCATATCATCTTCGAAACCCCCATTTTTCTGTACATCAGTCCATAAACACTCGAACCTCTTAATCTCTTCCACTACATCCCCAATCAACTTTATTTCTAGTCTATCCCTATTCCCTCAGTGTACCAAAATCATACTCTATATATATTCTATTTTACTCGTACTAATCAAAACACACAAAATATTGGTTCCATTGTTAATTTAATTATAAAAATAAATAGATATATAATGTTTATTGTACATAATTATATTAGAAACTCATGTATATATATAATTTTTATATGATATACGTAAAGTTGGCTTTGTTTGTATCACTAAAATACCAATTTCCAGAGAAATTAATGTTTTTATAATGTTAAAAATCAATCTAGAAAATGTTTAAAAATATTGGTGGTAGTTCGTTTTGATTGAACAATGTGGGTAGACTAAAAGCATATATGTTATATAGAAATTGTGGAGATATAAGTAATGTGTAAATATTTGCAAATAATTTATAAAATATTGTTGTGGTCAGGTATCGATTGAACAAGGTTTGTGGAGAGGAAGAAACTTAACACAGGTCTTATTATTAAATGTTTTGATAAAATATCCAGTTTGTATACAAAATTTATATCGAATATTTATTACTTTTTTATTTATACGAAGGCCAAAAATTCTAGAAGTATATTAATTACTACAATAATTCTACAAAACCCATTTATAAAAAAAATTATCTAGAGTAATGTATACCTACAAAGAACTAAAATTTTAGTCTAAAATAAATTATGAGATAACGTGTAGCATCATACGTATGTAATTCATTTCGATTAGTCCAAATACATCTCTTAACCCAATTTAGACTAATATGTTTGTAAAAAGTATAATTTAATTATATTTTTATATTTTAGAATTTAATAAAAAATGTATTTTTAATTTTGATATAAAAATAAATAAATAGGCATTGCTTGTAAAAGATGCAATGAAGGCATGGTATATTAATTGTGGTTTATGTATCTCTCTGTGCAAATCCTAATTTTCAATAATCAATACAGAAATAGCTTCAAAAAAATATCAATTCAATAATTTATCAAGTCATTATTTTTAAAAGGAAAAAACTGGTTACAATTCTCTGAACTATCGTATTTACTATTAATGGTAATATGACCAGGGTGAAGGACTTTAAACGTTTGTAAAAATAAAAGGCCGTAAGTACTATTCGTGAAATTCATTGAGTAATATTGTCCACAAAAGTTGTAAATCATAATATCTACTTTAGTCGATGATTATTATAAAATGTTGAACTAATTATACATACTTTTTACATACAGAATGGAAATATAACGTAACTCTACATGATTTACATAGGGTACAATATGGATTTCCCAGCATTTTGGACAAGTTTCACAATGTTTTTAATTTAATTTAACTGTAATCATTTTATTTTCAACAACTAATTATACATGATATTACTTTATATTACAACTTATGTTGAAAATTAAAATTATTAATACAAAAAAACTTTTGGCTAGATTTCAATATGTTTTAAACTGTATTATTGATTATATAATATGACTCGTAGATAATTTATTATTATACCTACTAGGAAATTTTATGTATATTCTGTATCAGGTAGAACGACAATTTTATTATTATTTTTACTATAAAATATAATATTGAATATTTTTTTAGGAGCAGAATCGTATACATTTTTATTGATTTGATTACGATTTCGGTATTAGTGATATGGTTTTCGATTCATTAAAACAGATTTTCAAATAATTGTTTCGTTTAGAAATTTAAAATTTTAATAGTCAAAACTCACTTTCCATTAAATTTGTACTAGTGTTGGCTTTATAATATTTTAATACATTATATAATATATAATAAAATAAAGTATAGTAATATAAAATCAATGAAACTATATATACTGAAAAGGTTATTCATATTAATTTAGGTATATAGTTAATTATAAATAATATATTTATTTTATAAATTTTTTTTTTTTACTTAATTAATTAGCAAATTAAAGTTTTAAACTTACATTCAGTTACGATTTTAGTTTTTAATTTATGTTTTCGTGTTTAACAGGTTTTATTAACAAGTTCCGTCTAGGTTCTTTGTGCCAATTTTTTTTCTAATCTAACCATACACACGTGAAAATAAAAATAAAAATTCCAATTAGTATTTAACTATATAAACACCGTATTATTTTGATCACCAAGTAAATGTATAACAAATTGCCTTTATTGTTTTACAAAATATTATACTGATGGTGTATACCACGGGTATATTTACGTCAAAACGTACATTTTAATTGCTGTTTAACTTTTATAAGCTCATCATTAAATATAATGCAGAATGCTACATTATACTTATGAATCATTATGTATTTTTCCGTTTAAATTTTGTTGATATCTGCTTATTTCATCTATATAAATTATATTCATTATTCCAAATTAAAAACCGCAATGTACCTATATACAATACAACTTTGTATTTCATTTAAATAAATTCAATAAATACGAGTATATATATATATATATCGTAAGGCCGTAAGATATTGTCTGTATAAAGTTTAAGCATCTAATAGTTACGCACAATATATCGGTTGGACACGAACAACACGCAATTTCCATTTCTCAAAGTTTCATCAGGCTATTCGGCAAAGGCTATAGGAACAAAATCAATATAGGTCACACAATATAACCTTTATTAATAATTCGATAAAATCAACGTAATTATTTTCAGATCACTGATGCATAATTTCGTATTTTCTATTTATCATAGTAAAACACATTGTAAATTAAACCAACTACTGTGGTTGAAAAGTACTATTGTATATTATAGCGTTCACATATAGTTTAAGTGTGTTATGTGTAGTTATTGAATGGACAAATGGTCTATTGTGTGTTTCTAAGACAGAAGAATAGCAGTGACTCCTATGTGTGGTAGAGTTAATAATGCAATGGTTAGCGCGCACGTATATAATATGAAGTGGTAAAAAGGGTATTGGGAATTTTCGAACACGTCACTCGATATATGGATGAAAATAGAGTCCATTAATAATTGAACGGGAAATATAGATGCCTTTAGGCGACTCGCCGGGATTGCAACAACCATCAAGAGGTTTTATTTTCACTTTTTTTTTTTTTTTTTTTTTTTTACCCTTAAATGCGTTAAAATTATAAAACTGTATTAGGCGTATTGCATATATTAAGCCTAACGACCGCAGTTATTTCAACCCTAGAAGTGTGTTCGATAAAAAAAATATAGAGAATAATAGACGGTTAAGGACGGATATCTTTTAAGGTATACCTACGCAACAGGACGAAAAAAAACTAATGCATTTTTTTTCTATAACAAGTGACCCTGTTACTCCCCTTATTTCCCTGCTCCAATCAATACGTAACCATCATATCATTCAATTTTGATTGTATATACGACCGAACAGATGGAAAAAAAAAAAAGAAATACACATCTAAATGTATACAAAAGATTATCAGTAATAAATATTTATTTAAATTGAGTTTATCAACATTTTGTAAACATTACTATGACTATATTGATGATTGCCGACTGTCAGGCAATGTGAATAATAAAATCGTAGTAACGTTGTGAACATAATATTATACTGGAATAAAATCAAATTTCGTAAATTATATTATTCAGAAAAATAAAATAATATAGTTCTTTTGTACTTCATTAGAAATATTTACATTTATATAATTTTGTCATCGAATACTATAGATAATATAGTAGGTTCATTTTAATGAAAATAATATACCCAATATTATAGAATTAAATTATAACTAACAAAATGCAAAAAATAAATTTAGATATAAGTAGTATAACTTCAATAGTTTTTAATTTAAAAATGTTCATTCTCAATTAATGTATATTATGACTGTTAGTATGACTGAAATGATAAAAATTAATTTTGAAATAAAATTACACTACCTATACAATACTTTTATTCCTTAAATGATAACTTCTTTAAATTTAAAATTGCCTATCTACTATATTTTATTATTATAAAAAATGTAACCATCAAATTGACATTCTTCAATATTTTAACATATAACAATATAGTTATCAAATTGATAATACTCGTAGTACAAAAAGATACTTCTTACCTGTACGTTTGACCATTATTTATGACCATAATATATTGGTGCACTTAGTAGTTACATGCATTTTTCTTTATCAATATTCACAAAAGTAATAGAATTTTGAAAAATTAACTCGTTGTCATTATTTTTGATACCTGAAACATATTTTTAATTACCAATATTTTTATATTACTAATATATTCTATAATTGATGTATACATAAGGTCAATGTTATTTAAAATTTTTAATAAACTACTTAAATAATTATTATATTGAGATCTATATAAATTAAGGATAAGTAAAATATATAATTAAATATTTACATATCTTGTACCAATGTACTTATGTATACGTTTGCCATAAGTTACAATAATGAGACTAAAAACTTATACTATATTAGAATAGTATGGGTACATGTGACATATAATATAAAAATTAATATTGTAACAGAAGGGGTTTTACTGTAGGGAGTTAAATCCTTCACCTCTTTAACATTTTTTTAAAGTAGGTAGTTTTTAATTGTATACCTACATACCTGTATCATAGATACATCATACATAATATGTAAAGATAATTAAAAAAATATTTATCCATTACATTCCACACTACCACAATACAATCCTGACTACGTGCTCAATGAAAAAACAAATTATATTTTAAATTATTTTAGTTGAAACTATTTTGAAATGAAATCATATAACAATAATTGTATATTAATATATGACATAGATTTTTTTTTTGTTTATTTTTTTTATATGTATAATAAAACATTTATAACGTATTCATTGCCTTTTATAATAAGTAAAACTATAAAATACATTATACAATGTTATAACATAATATCCAAATTATTTTATTCATTAAAAAAATAATTTTATTTAATATCATTTATTTTTGTTTATTAAAATTGTTTATAATAGTTATGATTATATTACTTAAAATTTGATGGATGATAACTATAAGTACTTGACAAAATAACTTTTAAAAGAAATTATAGGTTAACTGAATCATAAATGAGAGTTAGTTGAAAATCCAATAATATAATATAATAATAAATTATGGTCTTACTATGAAAAGTTTTAATTTCGTGAATTTAAAACTATCCAAGAGAACGTTTTAAAGGTTTAAATGTTTATATGGGTAACTTTTTTCCTAATCTTATTGAAACACAATACCTATACAATCTGTTTATAAAAATAGTTGTATTAAATATGACTTTGAATTTGTAATCACTATTGATATATTTACATATTATATCTATATTTATATAATATAATAAAAATTCCATAGATTAAACATTTGATAGAACTTTTTATTACTCACAACATCCATAGTTCAATTTTATTTTGTTTTATAATATAATAATAATATTTATTATTACCTACTGAACTTTCGTTAGGTAGAATTTATCTTTTGGTATAATTTATTCATAAATTTATTTTTTTATATATAAAAATGTATCTTTATTTATTAGGCTATTTATGCAAAGTGTATTTTTTAAAACAATGCGATTTACAATATTACTATATTCAGCCTGTAAAATTATAATGCTCTGTTATCGGGATAACACAATCCCATACATGTAAATGTATATAAGGTTATATATATATATATATAAACTACCTATATAATCTATATGAACGTTTCAAGTCACTAAACTTTTATAAAAAAAAAAAAAAAAATATATATATATATAATAAATACGTTTATCTTGAAAAAAGTGTGAATTATGATTTATTTTATGTTACCGATTTTATGTATTTTTATGCATGTTATCAGTAAAATATCAAAGAGATAGATGAAAGGCTGGCGAATATTAAACTGGAAAGGAAATACGTTAACACATCTGGAGGGAAAATATGGAAGTAGAAGTTGAGGAAACAGGATGACAGTAGATTAATACTATTCCAGCGTGAATCGCTATCTCACCCGTCGTTTGCATTAAGGTTGTTTGGCACGACAAACGTGTCCAACACTATTCAGTATACGTAGTCATATTTTAATCCGGTAGAACATAAAACTACTTAAAGGATATCACTGGTTCAAAACTTATTCTCGTTAGTATCATACATTTTATGAGTACATTTTTAATACGTATTTAACGCCTTAAAAGACGAACCAATGTTCGTGCGTAACCTTATATTATCATATATACTAGAGTCATACAATATATTTAAGAATTAGCTTTAGTAACTATAAAAACGAATTTTAATTTCAGTAATTTTATAGTTTCAATTCTTTACACGGAGTATAACATAAGCTTATATTTTTATGTGTAAAAAAATTCTATCTCGGTATTTTGAAATTGTCCAAGAGAGCATTTTTTAATTTTTATATAGTACCTACATACCTTAATATTGATTTAGAACATTTTGATTCGCTACAACTCAAAAAATAATGATTCGAATTAGTTAATTCTGATTACAAAATATGGCCCACACAAAAATAAACAATTGGGTATAAAAAAGTACTTTTTAAAAATTGGTGACATAGAACTTTTTTACCCTTGATTCGGGACCTGGTAAATTGTTACCTACTACACATATACATTGTAATTTTTCGAAGGTGGACATATAGTGTATAAATTTACAACTGTAAATTTTATAAAGGTAATTTTATATTACAATGTAGACATTATATGTAGGTATTGTATAAATACGTGACCCACGTTCGTTTTAAGGATTCTATAAGTTTCATAATAAAATCGATATTTTGGTACATACAAGGTACATACACCAAAATAGTGATTGAAATTATGATTCAAGATTCAAAAATATAGTTGGTAATATTATTTTTTATATAATCTAAACTCCTAACATTTTATTTAATAATATAAATTATTTGATAAATTATAAAAGATTTTCATTAATTTATCATATTTATATTTAAGTTATCAAAATTTAATTCGTCAAAATCCATTTACTTACATATAGTTAGATTAATTTAATTTATGTTTTTTGGAACTATTTCTAAAATCAGTTTTAAGCTATATGCAAAACAAAACGAAACCAGAAATTATCGCACGTTTAGGTTGATTTGATGTTGGAGTGGTGGTCTCTTTAGTATGTAGATATTTGAAATAACTGAAAAAGTAATTAAAAGTACTAAATTTCGATATTATATTGAAAACAAAATAAACTTAAAGCCTATAGGTTAGAGTCCCCGATAACAATCATGTAGATATAGGGATAAACTAAAGAAAAAATCAATTTGATTTATTAATATGTATAGTGTTTTAAATTTAAAAAGTACTTATGAAGTATAAGGAAGTTTGTACATTATTTATGAATAAATTTGAGAATAAAATATGCATTAATACTGAATAGTAAATAATACCCGTTAAATGTATTATCGAATAAAAGGTCTAAAAAAATTAAAGTTTATTTTTACATATAATTTTTATTTAAATTAAAATGTACTATCTTCGTAAATTAAATTTTATTATTTCTTGCGTTCACACTAAAACTTCTTAATACTAATGCAAACAACTCCCATGGTATTAAACAACATTATTTGAAATATAATAAATCGTAGGATTCCGTAAAAGTATAATATTCTTATACATTTAATCTTATGGAATATTAAAAATAATTTAATGAACATTTTGGAAAATGCAAGACCTGGCTAATAAAATTTGGATAGTGTAATAGATATAGTGTCGCAAATTTAAATAAGAGAACTAGTAAAATATGGCCATTTACACATCCAATGAATTAATTTGACACTCAAAATATTGATACATTTCTAGGTTTAAGTGAGTGCATATTTCAGTGTTATTTTAAAAATGTAATATTTATATAGGGTCATTCACAAAACTTATAAAATCATCCATACATGTAAATGAACATTTTAAATTATATTATTTTAACACATGCAAATTGTGAGAATATAAGAAATGAATTTTGTATTTTTTTTCACCATGGAAATATATTATTGTAGCTGTTTTACTTATACCTTTATAAAAAAAAGCTACAATACCCAAACTACCTATAAAATGCTTATACAAACATCAAGCAAAAAGATATTTTAAGATATTTATAATGATGTTTAAATAAGGCTTGTGTCTATTAAATATTCAGGTATTTAAAATTGAAACCATATCAAATTACCAACTATCGATATTTGAATAATCACGACTCGTTAACATGATAAAATTTAAAAAATAATATAGCCCATCTTTATTACTCATAATTAAACAATTTGTGAATACTTAATATCTCGATGAAAAAATATTTTCTCAATTAAGAGAAAACAATAACGATATGTTTAAAAACTAGCGATTTGTAATTTTTTCAAAATATTTTGGTAAATTTTTTTTAAAGCGTTTTTTTTAAACTACATCGCGAACATTTACCTTTTTAAGTATCATTTGCATTAAATTTCTAATCTGATAATGGGATACATGAAACCTTGTGCGCACCCAGTTATTGCTAATCATTCTTCAATATAACTACCTACTGATATAAAGTTACACGACGAAATATTTTACAAATATAAAGTTAAAAAACGTATTATTTAATTTTGTAAAATTTAAATGTATATAAATCTATAGGTATAGGCATATATATTTTATTTTATTAATATATTAAATATTTTGGAGCAGACTTGAATAAAGGGGCGAATAGTTATGAGGAAAACTAATGAATAACAGCGGGAAATAGTAATTGTAATTCCTCACTAGTAACGCAGTCAAAACTACTATCCAGCAAAAGCAAGATGTTAGGCAATTAGCCAGACCTATTGTATTATTTGTGTGTGGAGCGTGGTCGTCAAAAAAAGTAAATGATAAAAATCTAGTGACATTTGAGGGAAAAATACTACAAAGGATATTTGTTCCTAAAAGAAATACTGAGGACACCGTAAGTTATGAATACGAATGAAGGACTAATGCAGAACTAAGAGAAACGTCAAAATGAACCCTATATAGTAGACATCTTAAAGAGCAGCAGACAGCTGAACAAGACATGTGTAAGAATAGGAGAATAGGCTAGTTCATAAAGACATAGTATGGAAGTCAAATGCAAAAAACCAAGACAACAACGGATTGACTTTAACAACGGATATCTCAAGCTCCTTATAGTTAGGGAAGGAGAAAGGTTAGCGTAAAAACGCGTGGAAAATATAGGTAGTGAAAGCGGTGATGGACTTAAATAGCCTTGAATAAGCCAATAAAAAAATATCATAATTATAAGTTCAACATCCATGTGACTATGAAATAAAAATAGTTTTAAATAAAGTAGATTTTATCTATAAATTATATTACATATTTCATTTGTGGATATATACAATTATGTATTAAATTAAAATGTAGGATAATTAGACCTAATTATTTATTATTTTCTGAATGTATTATATTATATACATAATTTAGACTAAATAGTAAATACACTACAATATAGGATAAATATATGGATATTAAATAGTGAAAACGTAAAATTATCTTTGTGGTTGAATATAAGCGTATAATATTAAATTTATCTTTGCGTACAAAGTTTAACTCCACGTTAAGAGCAATTAATTATGAAATGGTTCACTGAGCATTTAAAGTTTACTAAGTGACAACTAGTTGTTTTAAATCTTCAACAAAAAGTTATTAGAAGTGATAGTAAATACTACATGAGTGACGTAGCTATTTCTCTAGATGCAAAATATGTAGATTACTTTTTCTGCGGAATTCGACACAATCACTAAATATATTAACATTTGCACGTAAAATTTACTCTCTAATCTTCCAAATAAACTGTATCCGATTGCTCTATCTTCTTATCGGTACCTACCTATAAAAATTCTCAGACCTACTTGTATAATACCTTATTTTGATACAAAATACAAATATTAATGTAGAAATATTTTTACGAGAAATGTAAACATCCGGATTTACGAGTTTATTACGCATACTGCAAGTCTTTTAAAAAAATATATATAATGAATGTACTCGTATATATAGGTATATATGATATAAAATCATATATTAAGGAATGACTAGTAAAAGGAATGGTGTAGGAGTGATATTAGATGAAGAAATGAAAGGAAAAGTGGTAGAGGTGATTCGAAAAAGTTATAGGGTTATTTTAGTGAGAGTAATATTAGAGGATAAGGTATTAAATATAGTAAGTGCGTATGTTCCACAAGTGGGATGTGAGGAAAGTCAGAAAGAGAAGTTCTGGCTAGAGATGGAGGAAGTAATACAAGGAGTACAAGGAAATGCGAATATTGTAATTGGTGGGGATAAGAATGGACATGTAGGCTGTGATAGAATAGATTATGATAGAGTGCATGGAGGGTATGGGTATGGAGAAAGAAATGAAGCTGGAGAAAAAATACTTGACTTTGCATCATCGTATGAATTAGCAATTGTGAACACTTATTTTAGGAAGAGAGAAGAGCATTATATAACTTATAAGAGTGGAGGGAACAAATCACAAATTAATTATTGTATGTGGAAGAGACAGGATTTGAAACAGTGTAAGGACTGTAAGGTGTTCCCGGGAGAAAGTATGACAGCACAACATAGGTTAATAGTTATGATTTGGTGTAGGAAAAAGAGGGTGTACAAAAAGAAAAATATAGTTACGGAACTGAGGATTAGGTGGTGAAAACTAACGGGTGAAAATGAAAAAGTATTTATAAAAAAGCTAATTGGGACAGAGATGTGGAACATGGAAGGGAATATAAACGAAATGCAGGAAAAGGTAGCAGAGGGTGTTAAGAAAGTTGCTAAAGAAGTAGTGGGCGTGAGTAGAAGTAATATACTACAGGATAAGCAAACATGGTGGTGGGAAGAAGAAGTACAGGAGATGATATAAAAAAAAAAACAATACAGTTTAAGAAATGGCAGAAAAACAGAGAGAGGGAGGATAAAAGTTTATCTAAAGCAGCAAAAAGTGCAGTGAGTAAAGCTAAATTAGAGAAATATGATAAGTTGTATGAGAGGTTAGGAACTAAAGAAGGGAAAAAAGAAGTGAACAGGCTGGCTAAGGAAAGAGAAAAACAATCCAGGGACTTTAGAAATGTTTGGTGTATAAAATATGATGATAAGAGGGTGTTAACAGAGGAAAAAGGAAAAGGAAGTGATAAAGAGATGGAAAGACAATTTTGAGGGATTATTAAATGAAAAATTTCCGACAGAGGCAATTGATCGGGTAGAGTGGAATTTGGGTATGGTGGATTTAATAAGGGAAGAGGAAGTGTGGAGTGCTATGAGAAAAATTTAAAATAAGAAAGCAGTAAGGCCGGATGGAATACCAGTAGAAGTATGGAAAATATTAGGAAGTTTATTTATACAATGACTGAC
This sequence comes from Pemphigus obesinymphae, assembly GCA_025469235.1. Classification (NCBI taxonomy): domain Eukaryota; kingdom Metazoa; phylum Arthropoda; class Insecta; order Hemiptera; family Aphididae; genus Pemphigus; species Pemphigus obesinymphae. Next base: position 48,660 of record JAIPRL010001032.1, read on the forward strand.
AAAGTTTTTTAATAAGGTACTAGTAGAAGGAAAAATTCCAGAAGCGTGGAGGAAGAGTTGTGTAGTACCAATATTTAAGGATAAAGGAGATGTATAGGATTGTGGAAATTATAGAGGGATAAAATATAGGAGCCATAGTATGAAGATTTGGGAAAAGATAAAAGATAAAAGGGTAAGAGGTGAGACAACTGTTACTAGAAATCAGTTTGGGTTTATGCTTGGGAGGTCAACAATGGAGCCAATATTTTGTGTAAGACCGATTGTAGAGAAGTACAAAGAAAGAAAAAAGAAATTGTGTATGGTATTTATTGATCTAGAGAAGATTTATGATAGAGTTCCTATGGAGATCTTAAAGAAGGCATTAATGAAGAAAGGATTACCATAGATGTATGTGAACATAATTGAAGATATGTATGAAGGGGTGAATACAAGAGTGAGAAGTCTGTGTGGAGAAACTGAGGATTTTAGAGTCAGAGTGGGGGTACATCAGGGTTCAGCTTTGAGTCCTTACTTATTTTCCCTGGTAATGGATGAGATAACAAAGGATATACAGGGGGTGGTACTATGGTGCATGTTGTTTGCAGATAATATAGTACTGATAGGAGAAAGTCCTGTGGAAGTAAATGATAGACTTAAAGAGTTGAAGGAATCTCTGGAAAGTAAAGGACTAAAGATTAGTAGGAGTAAAACAGAATATATTGAGTATGATTTTGGTGAAAGGGAACACAGAGGGAATAGGGAAAGGCTAGAAATAAATTTACGTGGTGATGTGGTGAGAGAAGTGGAGAGGTTCAAGTATTAGGGTCGGTTGTACAGAAAGATGGGGGTTTCGAAGAGGATATGAAACACAGAATTAAGTGTGAATGGACGAAGTAGAGAGAAGCGTCAAGTATTTTGTGTGATAAAAGAATCCCTAATAGGTTAAAAGGTAAATTTTATAAGGCAGTGATGAGACCTGCAATGATGTATGAAACAGAATGTTAGGCAGTAGGTAGAAATATAGAACAGAGAATGAGTGTCGCTGAGATGAGAATGTTACGGTGGATGAGTGGAGTCACTAAAGAGGATAAAATAAGCAATGAGTTTATCAGAGCTAGTATAGGATTAGCTTCGATAGTAGACAAAATGAGAGAGAATAGATTAAGATGGCTCTAGCATGTATTAAGGAGGGAAGATACTGAGGCAGTAAGATTAGTATGGGAAATGCATGTTGTTGGTAAAAGGGGGAGGGGAAGACCGAAAAAGAGATGGGGGGATGTGATGGCGAGTGATATGAGGAAGGTGGGAGTAAGTGAAGAATATGCGGGAGATAGAGTTAAGTGGAAGTGTAGGACCAGAGTGGCTGACCCCAAATAGTTGGGAGAGAAGGCAAAGGAAAAGAAGATTTTATTAATTAAATGATTAATTATTATATAACCTAATTAACCTAATCAATTTATTCTATATGAAATATTATATTTTAACCATTCTTCCTAACCTATGTTAACCAAATTCTTAATTATATATAAAGTAATAACCATAGCAAATGTATGTTAATCATATTAAATAAAAGGATATATATATCCACACTAATCGCATAGAATATAAAAATATTGTACAAAAAAAAAAATGTTAAATAACTAACCCTAGATAGTAAGAAATACTTTGTGAAGCACATTACTGCATTTAATGATAAAAAAATATATAAATAATCATACTGCACGTATTATATAATAATTAATTAGCCGGAAAGAGTTATTTTCCTTCCTAATCTATAATGTAAACGCGTTAAGCGTAAAAATAATCTAAAAAAAAAAATATCTGTTTTTGCTGTATATCATGACATATATATGTAAACAAAATAGTAATTTTATCTAAAAAAAAAAAAAAAACATTTTGTACAATTAACCAAATTTAAATAACTATTGTAACATTGTACTATCATTTGTCAAAATATTGTAAAAAAAAAATAAAAAATATTAATAACTATATATGTATGAATTGTAAAATTTCAGGAAAACTGTAACTAGAACTTAAATTGCTTTTATGTATTGTAAATTCAAACAACATTGAACTAAAAGTTTTTGTCAAAAAAAAAAATAAACTTTTGTTTATGGGAGGAGATGTTACATACCCTACCAAATTCATATTTAAATAATTCTATTTTATTCGGAAATAGTTATTATAAATATATTATGTGTTATAATATATTTTAAAATAATAATTCCAAGTATTCCAAGGGCCGGCACATATAGATATTTAATAATCGTAGTGTCGACGATCCGAGTCGTAACGGGAGTAGATAACACAGGAAACCGGACGGACACAAGCCATTTTATTAATATACATTATTCAACATATTACACATTTCAAACAAATTTTCAACTAAAGATTATATAATTGTATTAATAATTATTTCCAAAAGATATAATATAAAATAGGTATATATTTACTTGAAACATATTGTATACTGAACACAATTACTATGGCAATAATTACTAATGCGTTCTGTTTAAATGAATCCATTACTGTATTTTGTTGTACTGTTGTACTGTAGTAAGAACTGTTACTGTAATAGGAATATTATGTCAGTTTTTTAAAAAACTGAAAGTTATATAGCTTTGTTGAGTAAACATCTCAATAGAAAATATGTGTTTGAATGGCACATATGCCATACGTTAGGACAAGGAAAGGGGGATAAAATCTCGCATTTAAATTATTAAAAGCCTATTTTCTGTGAATTTTGTGTTTTTGTCACATAAATTAAAATGTATATCGCAAGTACGCACAAACCATATTGCAGGTTACACCGTCGGGTTGGAACAAACCAAATTTTAATGAAATTGGAGCGATTCACAATATTGCTTAGTACCACATATAGCTAACTTTTATACTGTTGTATACTATTAATTTTTGGTTTAATAAATATCTTTTAAATTGGTCCATAATTATTATTGTATTCTAATAAATTTTGGAACAATAAACACGTATCATATTATATAAAGTTATTAAATAACAAAAAAGTGTTGTCTGGGAGAGGGGATAATATCCGAGGTAGGTATTTACAAAATTTGAACTATTATTTTAATAAGATTAGTTAAATGTATAGAAAACATATCAAAACGTTGTTTGTACATTTTTACCAAAAAATGTTAATAATCTACAAACTTCAAAAACATTTGGATCATTCAGAACTTTTAATAGCCGTTGATAATATCTGTACATATTTAATGTTGTGTAAAAATGTCAGGTCTCGAAAATTGAAACTTAATCATAAAACTTGAGAATTAAGAATAAGAATTAATAAAAAAAAAAAATAAAAAAACATGTATTAAAAGGAATTCACAAAAATGAATATAACAAATTTGGTTATTTAAAGTACTCTAATATCATTTTCGAAAGCAGTTTTAAAATGATTAACAACAATAATAAGTATGTTTCACATTACATAGAATTATGGAATTTTTCAGCAGAAATAAGGCTAATAGGTACCGACCGATTTTTAACAAAAACTATAAATTTGTCTTCAAATGGTAGATATGACTGATTAGATAAAGTAATAAGAATTATGAAAAATATAGCATAATTAAGTTTTCTTGAGAACGGTCTGGTAATTATTTGAAATTACCTATGTTTTCCTAATTAAATGGATATTTGGTTTAAATATTATAAAATAAATATAAAGTTAAAATGTGCTGACTGCCACCAATTCCAGTTTGGTGAGGAGTTATCATGACTCAATACTCCTACTTCTCTTTCAGTACCTAATGAATACCTAACCTATAAATACCTAATATCACCATTGTGTCCACACATCCGCTTTCCTCACCGATTCGATGACATAGTTTCTAATAGGTAAAAAGTTACTACGGAGATAGTTTATTAAATACAATGTGCCTTCCTTACATTTATTACATTATATAAACCGTGAAATCTAATATACTCAAAGAGTTTTTTCTTAGGTAACATTTGTGCATTCTCCTATATCCTTGTGCCGTAGTTGGTAACCATCAATACTATCAATATTTCTCATATTGACTGTTTTATAGGTTTTATAGGTTATATAAATAAAAAGTATACTATATTAAACAAGTTGTTTAAATATTTTGTATGAAATTATAGTTTAACGTTTTTATTAAAATAAGAAAATAACAAAAATTCATATTGAAAGCAAGTAATTGAGAATTTAGTACACTCACAGATAATGTAGGCTTTCCTAACTTTTGTTTTTTATTTAAATTTTGCGTTTTGGGTTTCTAACTTTGATATTATTCTTTAAACATTATTCCGTTTTTTATTAAGTTCAACGTTATCTGTATTTTTTTTTCGTTTGTATATGTTTTTATACATCACTTCTGCATTTTTATATATTACCTCATTTTTTGTTTTAGTGTATACATCGTTGACCGCTGTTTTTATAAAAAACCGATGTAATATATGTAATATGCCGTTTATTGTCTAACATAGAAGTTTTGGTTCTATTCAAACACGGATGGCCTTACATAAGTTAAAACGCGGTGCATCGATACATTCATTTAAAAAATAATTTTCAACAGCTCTATATGGTAATAGTAAAAGAAAAAACTTCAAAATACAAAAAAAATCATTTGTTTTTTCACACAAAGACTTCGTTTAAAATACACTAATTTTTCAAAACATTTTTTTTTAATATACAATAATTAACTTTACTGAATTAATAAACCCTGTAATTTTTACTGTACATTATCTATCCCCATTATAATGTTTTATGATTGAAAAATATACGGAATTAAAACGTCAATATTAAAAAAATAGTACATTCTCCCCCTCCCCAACAGAATTTAAAAAATATTGTCCCTCTTAAATTTATTAGTGTTATGTTGTACACACGTGTAAAAGATTACCTCACTGACCCACAACTTTCCTACATTATTATCTTAAATGATTTTCTTTAGTATGTTCCATTCCACATTCACAACAATATCTACATCTTTCACTAATTATAATAAAAAATCAACCACTCTATCGTTGCATGTTTCTAGCAGATTTGGATCCCTCCTTTTTTTATTTATGAGAAAAAAAAATATAAGTGTATAATAATAATAATTTGTTATTTTTCGTATATACAGCATGTGCAAAATAAAAAATATGTGTGTAAACATGTTAATTGACGGAATTTGATAAAAAAAATACCGGAAAATGCACTAAAAAAGGAAAATATGACCTAAAAAGGCAAAAAAATTACCCAAAAAATTAAAAACGCCGAAAAATGCAAAAAAATGCAAAATAAAAGTTTCGTTAATGACTTTGTTGTCACATGATTCAAATTTTGTGCTTAGAAAGCTATGTTTCACAATGAGCTAAAAAAAATGCACTTTCCTACAAATTCACAGCCCTACTAATAACTATTATCTTTCCCCAAATCTTCATAATTTAGGCTCATAAGTTTTATTCTTCTATAATTTCCACAATCCTTTACATATATTTATATCATTTATCCTTATATATTGGTACCACACAATTCTTACTCCACGCTTCTGGGAGTTTTCCTTCCTCTAGTACTTTAATAAAGAACTTTGTCAGCCATTCTATGCTAAAATTTCCTAATAATTTCTATACTTCTACTGGTACTTAATCGGGTCCCATCACTTTCTATTTTTCATTTTTGTCACAGCACTTCACACGTTCTCTTCCCTTATTAAATCTATCATACCCAATTACCACTCTACTAGATCAATTGCTTCTCTTGGAAATTTTTAATTTAATAATCTATTAAAATATTCTTTCCATCTTTTCATCACGCACATTTCCATTATAGTAATAACTTAGAATATTGTTGATTTTTCCAGCCAAATTTTGTTAAAAAAATTAATGTGGGAACAAAATATACTACATTGCAACTATAACTATATTTGTATTTACCTCACATTCTAGATAATAACCAATTTTTTTAATTACATACTATATATCATATATTTAGTATGAAAAGATTATAAATTGTTTTTATTAATTATTCAGGAAAGCAAGTTATAAAGTTTGAGATAAAATTTTTATTTAAGTTTTTAGTTATGATTTTTTTTATGAGAATGAAATCAATTTATCGAATAACTTTTTTATTATACATAATTGTAAATAAGAATTCTATATATTAATATGAACAAAAAATATATAAAAATTAAAAACGTAATCTAGTAAAAAGAACCTTTTTTATTCTAACATATTAACTGTTAATATAAAACCATGTCATACTAAAAATGCAGAAAATTTAATTTTGCCATCAATATCAATAAAATGAAAAATTTAATATTAAAAAACAAAAAATAAAAATTTCTCTTTTTATATACTCCAGTTTCTATCCTTTACTTGGATATTTTTGTTTTCATAAAAAGTCAAGAATGTTGTGAAAAAAATAAAACAGAAACTTTTATTTAAAAATATTAAATTTTAAATGTATATTCCACAAATCCATAACACGTCATTTGACGCTCACCATCTGTATAAACAATTTTATTTAGGCTTTTAGATGTCCATATAAGCATTTTTATATATCCTTACGCCAGGTACGGAATTTTGTACGTTTTCAAATAATTCATTTTTAACGAAAAAAATATTTGAAATTCATGTGACCCCCTTTGTTTTTATTAAACATATTAAATAATTTCACCACGTAAACCACAGAGGCAGATGTAAGATTATTTTATGGGAGGAGGGTGTTATAAGTTTTATTAGCAAACTATTAACTATTTTTTTGGTATGATGCTAAGCAAATAATAACACAAACCAAAATTTTAAAACTATTTTTCTTCATTTCCTATTTACATTTAACATTTATATATTAAAATTCCAAATCATTGGAAAACAAATAAAACTTGTTCAATATTTATGAAGGGAGACATTAGGAAAGTGTTGAATTATTGTGAAATATCTGTTTTAAACACATTATTATCAATGGCATTGTTCAGAAAAATATATATACACGCAACAGATATATTAGTAGATTTAGAAGAGGAAAATATATGATGGATCTCATAATTATATTAAAACAGCTAATGACAAATTTTACGAGTACAAAAAAGATCTACATATACTATTAGTAGATTTTAAGCAAGCGTATCGATTGTATTAATCGAAAATAGCAATAGGTACTAAGGAAAAATGCTAGTCAAAATGTATAAACAACACACCTTCTGAAAAGTATGTTTCATGGAAGAGACATCCGAAGTGTTCGAATACAAAGCCAGTTTAAGACTGTTATTTACTTTAGACCGGGAAAAAGTGATAAGAGATATTAATTGGAGTATACACACTTTTGGCATACGCAGATGAAATCGTCATTGTAAAAACATCTCAGAATGATGTGAAAGATATTAAGGTAAAAACGATTAGATACTCAATACAGTAAGTTTTCCAAAGTATAAAAATTATGAGCGATAAGAACTAAGAAGTGATAAGATACTGTAGAGTGTAGATTATAATTTTGAATGTACTATGATCAAATTCGATTGTGATTTCGTGGGCTCAGTAAATAAAGATTGGATATCGAAATTTTGAAATTGTTCAGGAGAGAATTTTTAAATTTTTTATGTTGATGAGTATCATTATTAGGAATATGATTGGTTTATAACATTTTGATTTCCTGTAACTCTAGTAATAATTATGCGAATAGGTTAATAATAATTTATTAAAATGGTGATTTAGAATCACTGTTTTGGAGAAATAGTTCTAAGGAAAAAATATTTACGTTGATATTTTATTTTATTTTATTTTTTTTAAATTATTTTTGTTTTTATTGTTCTACATAATTTCGCAAAAATATATTCTTAAAAATCTTGTAATGTAGCATTATGTTATATACACATTATACAAATATTGTAATGATATAAATTTACACAAAAGGAGAGAATTTCTGATATTTTATTGTGGTATTTATTATTAATTGAAACTTTTAAGGTGTGCACGTTAAATTTAACATATTTTATTAAATCAGGATATACGCTCTTGGGTAATCTAAAATATTAAAAATGTACTCAGTGTAGTTATGGGAAAAATACATATGCTGATACCTAATATATGTTTAATGAACAGTACATTATGGTTTCGCTGAACCTTAGAAATGTCATGTTATCTTGGTTCACTGATAAAACATATATTAAACTAGATATATAACTAAGGACGAAAAGCGAATCAACTATATGACATTTAATTAGGCTTCTGAGCATTATCGAATATGAATTTATGAGATAACATTTAATATGTTTGTAGTACAATTTCAAAATTTTTTAATTAACCTACCTATTAATTTATTATCATTGTTCATTCTAATTTCACTATGTATGTGGTTTATTACGATTTATGTATTGTATCATTCTAATAGTTCAAACGAATTAGGTTTTAGGATAAATGAGATATAAGACATAGATAGGTATTTAGGGCTAATTAAAAAAAGTGTTTATTTAAATCATCACATTAAAACATTTTACAACTTTATAAAAGTATTTTATAAAATGGTATTTAAACAAAATTTAAATTATGCTGAAACAAATTATTTTTTCCATTTTTGAAATCGTATTTTTCATATATAAAATTAAATAGTTAAACGATTTTAGGTTTGAATAAATATAATTAATCAAATACTTAATTTTCGAGTACTTAGAATGTATTTAAAATTATCAGTTTATTTAAATATATAAATTAGAAGAAAAAAAATTTAATTAAACATTGGTCATAAATACGAATAAATAATACATTAATGTTTATATGTTACTATTATTATATATATTTTTATATTTTTTTAATCACTTTTTGATTACATCAATACCAATATTTTCGTTAACCAGTTGATAAGTCAAGGTTCAAATAAACCAAATAATAATTTTGTAAATTTATTAATAAAAATAAAAATAATTTTAGAATCACGATCGTGACCATACCAAAGAATTTTATCATAAATGACGACTGTTTTCAGTTTATATTGTTGTTCCATGTACTTCTATATATATATATATAATAAGTCATAATTTTTATTGTCATATAGACCATTAATAGTACTAGATATCGATATTTTATCCACGTGGCTTTTGTCGACTAATACGATATACAATCCTGTCCATGTGTATTGGAATTTAAGTTTGAAACAGCTAGGTAAACTGGAATGGGTTTTTTTTCGATTCAAGCGGAACAAAATCGACATCTGTTCCGGAACATTTGATTTTAAAGCCGACATTTTTTTTATTGCAAAAATTATCTTTAAAGTTGTACAATATGTAGTATATACTTACTCGTATCTTTACAGAACGAAAAATTATTTTATAGACCAACAACACTTATTGTTTTATTATAAATAATGAAAAAATACCAAAATCATTACCTACAACAATATAATGGGATACATGGAGTAAAAATCTGTTTTTGGTTTATGCGCCATGAACACATAAATGTTTTATCTTTTGTTTAATCTTAGTTTAATTTTACATTACACATACATACATATACTCGTATACATATTACATACATACGTACATATATACACATACATAAATACATACGTCCGTATAAATTACACTCACTCACAATCATTTATTATTAAATGCAATAATTTTTCATCACTTGAAAACTGAGAATACTCACCGACCCATACATCTACCCTATACGCAAAATATACCCACTTCTACTGAAGCCCTACGAATTAAGTACTTTCACTTCCTACTGTCCGGACTTTTTAAAATTTTAAACATGTTTAATTATTATAAACGTTATATTTACAAAGAAAAAAATCTTCTTCTTCTTCTCCGTCGCCTAACTATTTGGGATCGGTCACTCTAGTCCTATACTTTCACTTAACTCTATCTTCCGTATCTTTTTAACTTACCCCTACCTTTCTCATATCACTCAACATCACATCCTCCACCTCATTTCCAGTCTTCCTCTGGTCCTCCAACAATATACATTCCCTTTCCTAATATTACTACTTAACCTTGTGTTTCATATCCTATTTAAAGCCTCCATATTTCAGTACAACGAACTATTAATAAGTGAATCTCTTAACCTTTCTTATTACGTTCCCATTCAACTTTATTTCTGGTCATACCTTATTCCTTCTGTATTCCTTTATATTTTATCTTTTACCCCTACTAATCCTTAGTCTTTTACTTTCAAGAGCTTCCACCCACTAATAAATTCTACCATTCAGTTCCTCAGATTTTTCTTCTATTAGCACTATATCATCTGCAAACATCATATACCATAATACCTCATTATGTATATCCTTTATTATTTCATCCTCTGTGCACCCTAGTGCACTCTAAAATACACAGTTTTTTCACACAGACTGCACATCCTTGAACTCATAAATGCTACTTCATAAATAACTTCAATTACATTTACATACATTTTTGTTAATCTTTTATTTTTTAATGTCCACTTCATGATATCCAGAATATCATGATTTAGAAACCCTATCATAAATCTTATATATAGATCAATAATTACTATACACAATTTCCTTTCCTTTTTTCTGTACTTCTCTACAATTTATCTTATATAAAATATTGCCTCTATTGTTGACCTCTCAGGCATAAACCCAAAATGATTGCTTCCAATAAATATTCCATTTCTTATCATTTTACAAACATTCATATTGTGGCTAATAATTATCCCTTTATAATTTCAATATTCTTGTACATCTTCTTTATCCTTAAATATAATAAAGGTACCTAATGTGCAAAAAATGTATTTATTTATCTTATCATAGGTAAATTTTAACGGTCAATCCACAAGTAGATAATGAAAAAAATGTACTATATTACTTTTGCCTTTTCAACATTATGATTGCGTATGATTTACCTGAACAAATTTAGAGTAAAGCTGTCATTGTTTGTAGGCTGTAATGTTACGATTGCAATATATAATTAGCATACCGTGATTAGATATGTTTTAGAAAATTATAATTTATTTTTAATATGATCCTATACCGATATTATTAACAATTTCACATACATGATTTTGGCCAAATCTATAAACCGAGCATGGTCTTTTTTCCAGTTATATCTATAAACAACATAAATATTCACAATAATGTACATGAACATCGACGTTTCAATAATTCGGTAATATAATATATAGGTCAGTATGGAACCGAAAATGTCTTGTGGGGTTGTCGGTGTCAAAAAAATTTCTCATGCTCGCTATAGCTGTATGCATTATCAGTTGGCAACGTTCCATTAATTTTCTGGTTTATATACATATCTATGTGCAGGTCTTATGGTAATATCATGCGCAATCGTGTGAAAACAATATTGTGTGTGGTATTTCGAAATAACGACAATGACGAACATGAATTATGCGTTGTTAAAATTGTTTAATTAAAAAATATGTATTCACTATAGTTATATATACTATATATATAGGCTACATAAATTTATTATAATCAAACAAAAGTGAGAAAATAGTTTCGAGTATAACAAGAGAACAAATTCCATCGATTATATTGTAAATTAAATTAAATGTATGTAATTATAAATAATGTATGATTACAATTCAAATAAATATTATATATATATATTTCTTTTTTGGTTTCATAAAATTAATTAACATATTGAATAATTACTATTAACAAAAAAAAAAAAAACTATATAATATTCGTAACATATTGCATTTAATTCTTGTTATTCAAATTTTATCTTATTAACATTCAAAATAGAAAAATATATAATACAAAAATATGAACGTTTTTTAATTTACAAAATTAAAATGTAATTAGAGAAAATGTTGTTAAATTGACAACTAATTTTTGGTATTAAATCACATTATAAAGGCGAAATTCAAGGTAAATTTAAAAGTTTATTAATTGCATTATCTGAAATAACGCATGGTCTGTGTTTATGAGTTCTCGAGAGTTGAGTATCACTAACGTTATCTTAAAAATTTTCAATCACTGGTAGATAAAGAGTTTTATCTTGAAAACAAATAGTTTTCGAACACTTACATATTAATTAAAAATAAATAAATAAATAAGAGTTTGAATAATGGGTTAAAGTGATGAAGGATGCATAATTTACTTCTGTCAGTGCTTAAATTGGGACCCCTTTAATATTTTCTCCAAAAGATTCGTTTATACCTTCAAATTTGCGTTACATAAATTATTTAGTTCAAAATAATTATTTATCTTAAAAGTAATAATAAATAATAATTTGTAATCCTATTAAGTTTTATGACTTTATATAACAGAATCGGTTCAATAAAATATGTATCTACTATTACCTAAAACGGCTATTTAATGTCCCTGAATTGGGTTTTTTTAAATATTCTACACATTACAGATTTTTTTAAGGATCGTAAATTACCTTAATATATTTCGAAAATTAATATCTAAATTCTAATATTTTAAGTCCTGTTAATTTTATTAAACTTTTTGTTATAATTTAATGGAATAACACAATAAACCCAGTTCAAATAAAATTGTACTTTAATAACTGACTATTGTTTACTGTTAAAAATTTTAAACGATTTAAATATTTTTAAAAAATTAAAGCATTTTTAATATATTAGACCATTTTATCCTTTTTGGGATAGGAAAAAATGCTTAAATAGTAAGGAGACTAAGTTTTAAAATATAAAACATTAAGCTATAGTTTAAATTCGTTGTAAAAAAGTTGATCTTCAAAGCCGTTCATAAAATTTATGAATTTAATGAACGATAAAAATTTTAATCTTTCAAAGAGTATAGTTTCATAGTTTATTCAAAACAGCGACTATTTTATATACAGTATTAGAAATTATCTATATATTCATTTACTTATCTTTTATTTTATCTAATATTATGGCATGTTATCTATACAATTATCTTAGATAACAATTTAAATTCTTTAAGTACATTTATCTAAATAATTGTTATTGACACATTTTTACAAAAGATATATTTAAATATGTTAGTATCCCGGAATATATACATTTAAATGTAAAATAAATAAGTAAATTAATTTTTTTTTTTTATAATAAATTTAATATGATCATATTATTGGCTTATTGGTTTTAATAAAAAACTATTAAAAATATAAGAAAAAAATATTTTGAAACTTATAAATTGTCTTTGTTTTTTTTTTATTTAGTTAAAAATTGTTTACCTTTTATTTTTATCTAGATAAATCCTTCTGGTTGATAATTTATCTTTATCTAGATAACTTCATTCATGTTATATTTTATCTTTATCTACATACATTTTTAGTTATCTACTTCCAACACGATTCATATAATATTGATATAGTGTTCTCTATTATGAGTATTTAAATATTTGAAAAGGCGTTTTTTTTTTTTAACGTTAAATAAATATCGATCTATACACTCATTGTTATGTACGGCAACAATAATATTATAATGTTTTTATTCGTCATGGGGGTGGGAAGAATAGGCGCGATCTTGTCGAATATACTTATGTCATGTAAAATGCATAAAGCGACTGTTGACGAGTCGCATTTGAAAAGCACTGTGTGCTGTATTGGAAATGTTTCGGCAAAGAGCATAAAAAACTATATACGAGCCCACCTAAAACTTTTAAATTCGATTACCAAGTTGTGTGTTTTACGTGACGCAGACCGAAATAGCACAGGTCTCGTTGCAGATACACGTCGAGTACATAAAATATTACAGTGCTTCGTGCTGTATATATTTTTTATTCCATGATAATTGTACGGTTACGAATAGAGGTAAGGACGAGGGTATATACGACTAAACTTGCTCATTAAATTACTCGAGACTGTCATGAATGAATGTTGGAATGAATGTCATAAATTAATTAAATTTTTTTAAATTAAATTTGAAAAAGTGACAAGTAGTGGGTTAAAGCTCTTGTTGGCTCTTCAAAGAGAATAACTATATTGAGAGTGTATATAATGTATTTGAAAAACAATGATTAATTTAAAACGATTTTTTTAATAGGATTCAGTGCAATAATATGCATATTTATAACTGTAAAAACAATAAAAAATAAAACGAAAAAAAAAAAATATATATGTATATTATTTTAGCAGGTAAAAATATAGTTTCCGTGATTATATTATTTAAGATACAGATTAATGAGTAAAGTGAGGAATGTATTGGTTTTGTGTGGATTTGATGTTATTTTTTCATATTTTTACCGAAAAATTCTAGTAAAAGTGATTCTCTAATCACTATTATTACTTATTTTCCGGTGATTCCATAATAATTTTATTTAAATTTATATAGTATATTCAACTTTATCATATAGTTCTAGTAATAATTATATTAGTTTCAACTTAATTCTTAGATTGGATGTATAAATTTAATGCACTTATGTATAATATTGGTAGATACTGTAGTTTTAGCTGTTTTTCAGGTGTTTAGTATCTATTTAATTAGTTATGTTTAATTAATTTATTAATTTAATTTGTAAATTTAATATTAATGTATGTTTAATATATTGAACGATCCTTAAATAAAATCCGACAACATTATATAAAATTCAAAGGATTTTAACTTTTAAATTATACATTATAAAACATGTAGCTATACAACACCTACAATGTATATTTCTTCCATACAATATATAATGGATGAACAATGTAAATAATTAATATATAACTTCTAAGTTTTAAAATTATATAAGTACTCGTGTTTTGTTAGTGTATACACTTTTGACTTGTACAATAAATGCAATTATATTAGGTACTATTTTATTAAACTACATGTATTATTTTTCATATTATTTCAATAATGGATTACCTATATTTTAGTTATATAATACAATCATAATTATAATTATTATGATTTTGTTGTACCTACATATTAAGAAGGAATAATGAAATATAGATAAAAAGTTAACAAATATATAATTTAAAAATATGGATAATAAACATGTACATTGTATGAAAGCAAAAAACAATATAGTTTACAATAATTATAAATTATTAACATTAAAACATTGCCTGTCTTATTGATTAAATAAAAGTCAAATATATACTTTTAGTACTTTTAAAACGTCAAGTGGAAGAGCCATAATATAGTGACGAAGAGTCCGTGATATTGTATATATAACTATATACCTTAATAGCTTTTGTAAAGTATTGAATATATTTTCATGCTGATTGTTGACTTGACTTTTCATAGTTCAATGTTAACTTGCATAAGTAAAAATAGGGTTTCAATAAATTACAACTAGCATTCAACATTGTCCAATAAATTAATATGTATATTTTTCGAAAAGTTTTGAAAGGTTCTGTTATGCATTAAATGCTACCTTCATTAAACCATCGCAATTTCCACTCAAGTCCACTCAGTATATTTTGAATTATAATGATTATAAACTTAAAAACTTTGAAACTTTGTTTGCGGTTATGAGATAGATTATTTGTATCTATTTGTGTCAATATGTGTAACAGACAATTTCTTCGGAACATGTTGTAAAACAAATTTTTGAATTTAAAGTGAGCCCCAAATCGCTGAGTCATTGAATACAAGTAGAAAGACGATAAACAAACTGGCCTCCGTTAAACATAATTTTTGATTGTATTGCATCAGAAATCATTTATACGGAGAGTTTATTAATTGAACCAAATACTATAATAATAAGAGATATGAAGAAAACTTAGATGATTATATTGTTATCGTGGAGTTTTCTGGTTACACACCTTCTACTTTGGACTATTAGGTGTTGGTCTATGTAAACATGTTTCTGCCAACGTAATTCTAGAATTTCTTAGAATTCTATTAAAAATCCAGAATTCATTTGGAGAAATGTAAGAAGAATAATAATTTATGTTGATACTAATACAAAGGGAAATAAAGTCAAGTTAATATTAAATTCAAGGAACGTCGTTAAAATAAAAATTTTAAATGAATATTTAACTTTAACTCAGTTTTCGTTAAAGCTAAGACTTGATTATGGAAATCCTTTTGTTCTTTTTCCGGAACATGTTATTATCTCGTTTAATAATATAATCTCTGAGTTTCACTACTTTGGTCCTCCCTCCACCCCCCTCTTCCACAGTTCTTATCGTCGTATCGGCATGGCGACCGTGACCGACCGTGCACGATGGTACACGATGTATGGGGTTTGGGGTTATGATACGGTCTCGATGTAAATAATAAACGTTTAAAGGGCCCGAGAGGACAATAATTGGGAAAATACTATGCTACTGCGAGCCTGCGACAACGACCGAAAGAATGTCTATATTATAAGATGTTTCCAGTATGATAAACTTTACGGTTCGTATACACACTCAAATATAATATATACGTATCCGTGTAGTATTCGCTGTTTATCGGTACAAGCGAACTATAAATATACACGTGTACGGGTATATTATAATGTTCAGTGTATGTGGGATGCCCTCGACGATTTCTACAGCTCCGTCTCTCCCATGTACCATTTTATATCCTCTCCGCCAACGACTTTCACCCCTTCTCGCCACTTTTGCCTATACAGGTGCCACCACCACCATTCGTTATCGTGATAAGAACGAAAAACAACATATTAAACTGCAGTTAATCTCGTAAAATATGAAGCGTACAGTATTCTCCACTATTTTATTTTATTACATATAATTTTTTAGGCAGTAAATGAGAAATATTCGGATAGAGAGCAGTCTGATAAAAAAAAAATTCACCATTTTAATACTTTACAGAGGTCATGTTAAGGTTTTCCCCGTATAATTCCCAGGAATGCTGCTATAAGTATAATTTGCCTGTTTAATTATTTTCCCTAAATTTATTGTAAATACAAAAATTTTGACAATAGCTAAGTTTAAATTTTTTACTACATATTTAATATTGAAACCAAAAATTCAGCAAAATGCAACCATTTTTAGGTTATTTATAACATTTCAAAATTGAAATGTTACTTTGTTGAATAAAATAAAATTGGTAATAGGATTATCAATGAGACCTAAATATATTTCAATACCACCTTAATCTTTTTCTATTGCAAGAATTCGATATTACGGGTATGAATAGTGTATACATTATTTTACGTTTTCAATGTTTTTGGGATATCTATAACTTATAATTTACTTGTAAAACATTATAAATTATTTAATATACATAACTATTTGTATACACAATTGAAATTCAATTAGAATAGTTTTTTTAAAATTCAGAAATATTTGTTTTCTTGCACATAGGTAATAGTACTATACTATTCTGTCCGAGTAACAACGAAGAATAACTTTTAGTTATAGCTGACTATTTTAATAGATACATTTATTTATTTAATAATAATTGAAATTGCCCATTAAAAATAAATACGAAATATGTTGGTAGTAAATTGTAAATAACTTTAATTATAATTGGTTCTAGTTGATAGTTTGAAGAGGTATTTTTCTGATTTTTCTAGTAATTTTCTTAGGCGTAGGGAAAAAATCAATTTTCTTTTAGTAGAATTATATTTATAGTATAAAATACGTCCAGAAACAGTAAATTAAACAGTAAATTCAGCCTTCTCGTCGAGTGGGCTTTCCTAACTTGTTTAAATAATATTGTTATACTTATCAAATTTCCCTTCAGAATTATCTTTTGAATAAAATAATAATTTATCATTGCTTAAAGATATAAAATATAAAATAATAACAATACAATATCCAGTACGTGTCGAATGGACAATGGAGCATTTTAATCATTTGTAACTGAATAAAATTGTTTTTACAATTTGAATTACATTTTGTTACACTATTGTAAAATTTTAAATTATAATTTCATCTATATATAACATGTTATTTTTTTCAATATAGTGTACGTTATTTTTATTTTTAATATTTTACTAACTAATATTAATAAACGGGAATATATACTTGTGTATTTGAATATGCTGTGCTTAAATATTTAGTTTGATTATTTTATACTTATTGTACTCTAAATTTGTAATTATATTTGATTTTTAAATGCTATGCAATTATTAGTTATGTTTTAATTATATAAACGTTAAAAGATAGAACTTTTATAAATGTATAGTACTTTTAAGATTATTTAACTATTTTTGGTAAACTTGGAGTATTTTAATCTATATAAATTTTAAAAGGTTTTCGCTCAATGTTAATATTTACAATTCATGTACCAATAGTATTTTATCACTTATAATCCTATTGAATTTAAAAATTATTACTTTTGTGGTAAAATCTATTATTTAAAAAATTCAATATTTAATTTTTGACTTGATATATTTAATGGAAATAATTACACAGCACAGCTTGACACACATTGATGTACATAACTCATCCCAAACAACAAAATAATTTATTGTTTTTAAAATACTTTTTTTAATAAAGTAAATTGATAATGTTTTAATAGTATATAGAAAAGTATTTTGATTTGTATTAAAGAACTTTAAATTTAATGTTTTCAAAACAATTTATAAATATATAATTTATTTTTATAATTATTTGTCATTTACAAAATATTTTAAAATAATATTCGATTTTTTCCACTCTTAATTTTGTCAAGAATTTGTATAGAAAAATATTTTGTTATTTGGGCATTTATTTTTAAAAACTTTTTTTTTGTACAGTCTGGGATAAAGTATTCGATTGATTATATGATTATAGCTAATGTGTATTATAGCTAACTATAGCTAAGGTGTTTATGTCAAATTAACGACTTATGTAAAATAGCTTAAAATAGCTGTTGGTAAAGGAGTTGCAGCGATTTATATTTTTCTACTTTTAAAATTGCATTGCAATATTAATCAAACACTATTTTACAAAATATGTACTATATTTTTATGGCAATATATTTATCATTAAATGTAATTATGGTAATTGACTTATTTTGACTTATATACATATATAGGTAATCTAAATTCGAAGTAATATAATTCATTTTTAAATAAAGAAATTATTAATTAAAAGTATGTTACAAAATAAAGGGAGTTTTTATTGTGACTTTTTGTATAATAAAGTTTATCTATGCATTAATAGTTTATACTTATTTGTATAGCTGTTATGTTATTAGAATAAATATTTAAATATCAATAATTGGGTCTTATAATATAAACATATACTTTTTGTTTAAAATGTTGATTTTAGGTATTCATTTTGTATCTTACCCATTTCATTAGAAATATTGCTTGTTAATATTGTAAATGTTAAAAATAATTAAAATATACTCCGTGAAAGATCGGATAAAATGTTTTTAAAATAGATTCAAATCAGCTCTGAAATAATAAAAAACGCCAAAAATCAATATAAAGTTATTCGAATCAAATGTAACAAGACTATTTAACAAATTAAATAAATTGTGTTCTATAAAATCTATTAAAGTTTATGTTACTATAATATATTTATATATATAATTATATTAAATATGTTGATCTTATTAGTCTGAATTTCACATTATACATTCTTATACATTGTAGATGATTTATTTTAATAATTCAGAATCGATGATATTATTATGAAGATATTATTTGGTTACCCTGTTTTACTGGACGGTGAAAATCAGTTAATTGTCTAATCTAAAAGTAGAATGGGTTTTTAAAATCAGTGCGGTTCAATAAAAATAAATGTGAAAATTTGGGAAAATGGAATATTTCTTGAATTAAATGAAATTCTGGGAGTTAGAGAGAGAAGGTAAAAGTAGGATGACGATGAAATTTGTTCGGAGATAACTACCGTTGTATACATAAATTCGCCAAGCATATGTAATATATTTACATTATATATATATATATATATATATATTATCTATATATTATATTCAGCAAAAATGTGTCAACATATATTTGAAACATTTCACTGAATTCCATACGGTATTGCCCAGCTAAGGTTAGACAGCTATCTATGAACTACACTGGCACAAGCTGCTGACTACACAAATCCAACACATTCTTTATATTATCACAACATAAAAGGCTGTACACTATATAGTATATTCTCCTCCCTATCTCCCATATAATAATAATAATAATAATAATAATAATAATAATAATAATAATAATAATAATAATAATAATAATAATAATAATAATAATAATAATAATAATACTAATAAAAATAATAATAATAATAGATATATTATATAAATGTAGGTGTATTTGGATTGTATATTGTGCATTAATGAAATTACGTACAGCTATGTGTGTGTGTGTGTGTGTAGATTTTTGTGTAAAAGTTTGTATTTATAAGTGCAAGTTTGAATACGTGTATGTATTATATAAGGTATTTTTCAAGCACATCAGAGTAATCATAAACCGGGAAGGTATAAGTATTGACATGGTAAAGAATATAATCTAGATTGATGGCCCCCAGAGACTTCCGTTCGCGCGAATTGACCGGTTTCCACTGCCGCTCGCGCTCGTTCGTCTGTGATTCTTCGACTGGAAAAGCCATTACCTTTCTTTTTCACCCATACACACACACACATACAAAAACATGCGTGAGCATTTATTTTTATATCGTTAAATGGCTGAATTTTTGTAGGGTCTTATGAGGTGGTAGCAAATGGGGATGTTATATATATATATATACAAAAACTAACATTTTCGAATAATATTTTATTGAAAGTGAATATTCCAGAAAAATAGATTTTTTGGGGAAAGAAAATTTATTGAAATACAATTTAAAGAATAGATTTTTTGAACACAAATCGTAGTAAAAACAGAATTCAAGAACGAAATTTAATTAAATAGATGTTGGAGGAAAATAAAATATAATATAGGGTGTAATAAAACTATTTAATTGAAATAACATTTATTTTAAAAACGCCCTACAGAGTTTAATCTATATTAGTACCCTTAATACGTGTAAGCCTATATGGAACGATCATGAACTTAGAAAATAATAATTAGTTAATGAAGTGAAAAAGAGGTACGTGAATGAAAAGGTATATGATTTTGGCTAAATTTTGACAACAGTAAATTTGTAAAAATGAAAGTAAAATATACATGAAAACGAAGAGGGCATTAAGTATGTGTACGCGTGTTTTGGAAAGGTGAGACAAACTTTCGACAAAACTCCGTATGATATAAAAGTACGATTTACACCCGAGTGTTCACGACATGTCTTAATAATTTCACCTGTCAACATTTTTATAAAAGGAAAGCACTTCACAAAATAACTCGAAGTTTTGTTCCCGGCAATAGTAGCAGTGAATAGAAAAAGTACCCTACGCCTTTGTTTTTTTTGAAATTGTTTTTAAGGTAAAATAATAATACGAGCCCTACAGGTGGTTGTTTTTCAAGACTAAATAAAGAGCTCATTCGTTAACTGCTATATTGTTTGTATACTGTCTCATGTCGTAACATATTTCTCGAAATAATACCATTTATAATTTCAAATTTATTATTTTTGATTGTTATGAATTGTTTTACTCAGATTTTCTTGTTTTAAAGAAGATATATTTAAAAAAAAAACAACAGTTCGATTGATTATCGAAATATTTTATTTTATTTGAAAAAATGTAAATAAGACTATTTTAGTTATGTACCTAACTACTCAAATTAAAGAAATTATAATGATTGTAATTTTTGGGATATCACTATTATTATGTTTGTTTAATTATATTGATAACCTATTTTTTCGATATTTTAATACAATAATCGATAAGAAGTGAAAGGATACCATAATATTTAATTTATATTATATTTTCTAAACTAACTATTATTACCTATCTGTAATGTGATATGTATTAATGTTATATTATCACTTAAATTATAATGAAAGTTGAATACTGTAAAAGGTGTCAATATTATGTAGATATAGCGATTTTGTATGGTTGGGATCATAATCTTAAATATAATCCGTTCTTGTGATTATTTTTAAATTAATAGTTCGGCCTATATAATATTAAACATTTTATAAATAAATTAAAAATAAAAATAGTTTAATTTTTCAACTACCAGTAAAGTACTTTACGTGTAAACAAATTTAATAATGAACTTTAGTAACACTCAAATATTATACCTTTCCAATTTTTTATTTTCAATATTTATATATATAAAAATATTTAGTGATATTAATTTATATTATATATTAAATTATAAATTATGTAATAATTAATTTATTAATTTATTTATATATTTACTGATTATAATAATATATTATAAGGATATGGTAAGGAAATTAAAAATCATAATTAAAAATTTCCCTTTTGCCTGACTTAAGACAACGTTATCTTAATGATAGATATTAAACAAAATTTAAAGTAAAAACATGGTATTTTATTATTATAATTATAATATATAATCTGCTTTTTAGAACAAACAGGATCCGTACTACTTTTGCCAAAAGAAAAAGTTTCCACAAAGTTTAAGCATTGGGTTTAAAATGTTCAATAATGGTACCAAGAAGAGGTAAATGTATAGTGTATACATTTAATTTCGAGATATTTTTTACTAAAATATCTGTTCCAAAATATAGGTAGTTTTAAAATTTAACTTTTATTCCATATTCATGATTATCATAGTGTTACAATATATGTTAATGAATCATGTGTTTGTAAAAAATTTTAAATACTTATGTTATAAAGGATTTAGATATTATTAATTTATATTAGTCATTTAATAATTCATAACAGGAAAACAATAATGTAAAAATTAAGTAAAGTTTGAAAATGAGAGATTCTTATCTAGTGGATATTTTATCGAGTAAGAATTAAGGTTAACATTGCCCTTATCTATATCTAATATTATATTAATAAATATATTTTTTAATTTAACTTAGATTTTTAGTGGGCCATAAAAATCTTAATTTTATAATTAAGTATACTATTTTTCAAAATTATTTATTCATTAAAGTGGCCTGGAATTAAAATAAAGCTACATTATAAATTAGAATGTGGTCACATATGGTATTTATGGTATTGTAGAGAGGTCGAAATCGGGAATTCCCAATAGTTTTCAACAAAACTTATTCGGCTAAATCTATTCAAAGTTTAAAATTTAGTAGGTTAACAATACATTTATAAACTGAAAATATGTATGTTTATTCTGAATACAATAAACGACAATATTTGAGAACTTGGATTGAAAAAGTTTTATCTTGTTTTTATTTAACCATACAGGAGAATATTCTTGATTGTGGATTTTTATTTTTGCAGAACGTTCGAATATTAATGAAATATATAGCGTAAAATATTTGTTGAAATGAAATTCGAGGCAAGATTGACACTTTTATTATTATACCATTTTACTAATATTATAGTCATTTTTTAATTAGTTGTTTCACATATTTTTTTCGACCAATAACTTCAAAGATTGTAACCAGAAAAAAAATTATCAAATTGCAAATAATGTGTATTTGGTTCAGGACTTTTTGTCAAAGTTCATACAACTGACTCACCTAGTCCAAAACATTTTAGTAAATTTGGTTTTATCTCAATATTTTATCCTTGATATAATATAAAATCATATATTTTTCCACTTTCAACACATAACCTGAATACTTTGATTCTCCAAGGATTTGGTTTGTCTTTTATATACTATTTCACAGTTAAGTGACCTTTGAAAGGAATCATCTGTTCATCAATGTTAAGTCGCTTTTCAAAAATGATATCATCGCAACGCCTTTTACACAGTTAAATACTGGTCTAACTTTGATAAACCTATCTTTATTTTCTTTGGGTATAGTTAATCACAATTGCAATGTTTGAAAATTTGCATCACAATTTTAATTATCAATCACATGAAAGTTAGCACGTAGTGCAAAGGATTAATTTCTACTTACATTTTCTGTCACAGTACTAAATTTAACAAAATGGTCCAAATACAACTTAATTCTAGGTGAATTAAGTGTACCCATATAGATATGAATGCCAATAAATGTTTTCATTTTCCATTTATCAGTCAGTTTCCATACTTGATCTTGTTGTAAATCATATACATTTGTATAGTCAACCATTATATCAAAATTAGAATTAACAAAATATTTAGAAAAATAAGCAATGGAAGTGGAATTTCAATGATATTTTTTACTTCTATGTCTCTTAATTTTAATTGTGGTGGTGAAAATGGTAACCTTTGCATTATGAATGGTATTATCTATTCTGTCTTCTACGTGCTGCTCCAATTCTCTATAATTTTCATTTTAGAATACTTCCATTAGCTGATTAAACTCTTCTATAATAAATTATCACCTATCATCATAAATTGAATTATTAGAATCATTTAAAATTTTCTGATTTGGTTAAAAAAACTACCGTTTTTTCGATTTTATTTTCTACTTATTCCTCAATATCTAGACTAGCACAGTTTGAATTTACTTCATTTAAAAGTTCATAAATATCATGTTAATTTACATTTCTATCCATATTTTTTAATTTTTTAAATTAACTTAATTATTAAAAAACACAACAACGCTTTAAAAGAATAATCAGCAATTTTGTTATCAATTATCAAATAATTTTTTTATGATAATATTATTTACTCTCAGTGGGTCTATGTGGTCTCTATATCCATTCCAACTAAGAATTAGATTTAAGACTGTTTAAAATGCTTTCAATGATAATATTTAGTGGTTATTTAGATACCTAGAGATCGCCACATACTTTTGAATACCATAAACCATAAAACAAAAGAACAAGGGACACGAAAATGTAGCTTTACTTAGTAATAACAAAATCTTATGACAACAACTGACTTTTAGAATTTTGATGAAGTATCATTAATGCCAACTTAATAAAATTAAACAAAAAAATAAAATTTTATATCAAATACTATATTTTTAATATTTTTGATCATTTCGTTAGGGAATTTTATTCGTATGTCAGGACATTATTGAGTAAAATGATAATAAAACTTGTGTCCATTGTAATGGACATGGGGGCTGAAAAGGTTAATGAAATATATTGTGTAAGAAACAAAAGTTATTATTTATTTAAATCACTAATAAAAACTAAAATCAAATAGATATTAGCAAAATACAAAAAATAATATTAGTTATTGTAAGAAATAAAAGTTCTTCAGGTGACTTATTCTGAAAGAACTGTTGAAAAAAAATATAATCTACAACAAGAATTTTTGAACTTCAATGAGAATATAAATGTTGTGCGTTAAATACAAAAGTATTTGATCAAGGAAGAAGTATGATATAGGAGACATATATATTTTAAGTATAAAGACCAAATTAAGCATATTTAAATTAGTGATGGGCACTATTGAGTAGTTTATACTATCGAATAGTATTCAATAGTCATAATAGACCATCGAATAGTCTATTCGAATAGTTTTACATGACCGAATGCCGATTTTTCGACAAAAACTATCGAATAGTTTGATACAAATTATACCAATTATATTACCGAATAGTTCGGTAAACTATCGAATAATTCGATAAACTATCGAATAGTTTGGTAAAATATCGAATAGTTCGGTAAAATATCGAATAGTTTGAGACCAATTATAATACGGAATAGTTCGGTACACTATCGAATAGTCCGTACTATCGAATAGTTCGGACCAACCGATTAGTCCGAATAGGTGGTACCTATATATATGTACGATAATTTCCTTTTTAAAACACGTACAGAACTGAAATCTCTAATTATAAATCACCAATGCGTGAAGCCATAATTACTTGGGACGCTTTGCCTGTTTTGATTATTTTTAAAATCGCATCTGTCCCATTGTAGGGGGATTATTGTATTTGTCGAATCTTAGAACATATCTAGAGCTTCTGAATAATTAACGACTGCTTTGTTTTAATTTTAAAGAAAAATATATTTATTTTAAATAATGCATTTTTAAAATACTCATATCTCTTTACAATATTGTTATACAATTGCTGAATGTAAATTTCGTGTTTTATCAGATGGTTAGACGGAGACAACAAATAGAGGATCACGTTTTCTTAAAATGTAGGTATTTTTGGTGGTAGACGGTAGTACTATTTGGACTTTTGGAGCAATACCCACCTAGTTTATTTTTCAAACTACGGACATTTTTTTTTAAAAAAGGTGTTTTATAGAAACATAGCTGGGCCTGGGAGGACGGACCACGCTTGCTGTGACAGATTTCAATTCCGGCCCGATTGTCACATATTAAAATATATCCCCTGATTTTCTATGAATCACTACGTCGAGTAGGTAATAACTAATAATAGTCAATAGGTTAAATTTAATACAGTTAAGTGTACTTATTTCGATTGCACCTATAAATCGAGCAGGGTCACTCGGGCAGTTTAAATCAAAAATATCCCCCGATCCGCTGTGAAACACCGCATTACAAGTAATTAGAGATAAAAGTTGTTTCGACTTAAATAGCTAACAAATAATAGTTTAATTAATGATTTATTAAAAATGTGAAAAAAAAAAATGCAAAAAAAAAGTCATCAACAGTATCAAACCGGAATACGCTCGCTCTAAATCGTCGTATATTCCATGAGCATACACTATATAATAATTATTATGTATGATCGGGTATATAAGTAAAACAGCGTAAAATCATCTAATTTTAAATCACCATAACTTTAAAACTGATCCTACCAACTTATTGCGTATATTAATAAACATAATAATTCATATCGAATATTTCAAACTAACCGAATAGTTTGGCCAACCGAATAGTTAAACTATCGAATAGTTCGGACTATCGAATAGTTCAGACCAACCGAATAGTTCGGATGACCAACTGAATAGTTTGAACTATCGAGTAGTTCGGATCTTAACGATCGATAGCTGAAATAATCGATAGTTTTTAAGTATCTATCGAACAGTTCGATAGTAACTACCTATCGAACAGTTCGGTAGTGACTATTCGATAGTGCCTATCACTAATTTAAATATATAATTGTATTATTTTTAGTAAACTTTTTGAGAATTTATCAGTTAATATACCTATGTAGTTATATTGTATAATTCTAAAAATACAAATACTCAGCAAACACGACATTTATGGTTTGTAATATTCATAACGATCAAACACGAAAATATCTGAATACTCATTGGTGTCCAGAAAATTTTACTGACTTCTAAAATATAATGATAAAATTTCTAAAAAATGAATATGGTTCAATTAATAATTATTATGTTTGCATATTATCTAGATATTCATAAGTATTTTTTGTAACTATTATTTGATAATGGGATGGCCACAACATATCGGAAGAATAAATATTCATGATATTCAAATGTACTATTATTTTATTTTATTTTTAATTGTTATAAATTAACACCATTCGGCTGTTATCAATGGTATCGAACAATTTATAATAATATACTTATAAGTAATTAAAACAGTAAAATAATGAATAGAGTTAACGTAGGAAAAGAAAAATAAAAATTATATTAAGGCTAAAAGATCAACGTTATTATTATTTATGGATTGCACAGCTTTGACCGATTCATTCAAAATTATTAAAAATGAAAAAAAGAATGGCTCTCGTGATCTGGTATGAACATTTGGTACACGTAAACGTATACGTTCAAGAAGACGGGATAAGTTAATTTTTCCGTGAAGTAGGTTGAACAAAAATAATTGGTTTCCCGCTATTTTCTAGTATGATTTCTATTACCTTATAATCAGTGTTTACTTGAAATTAATAATTTTAAATACATTTTCTACTATAATTTGATAAGCGTTAAGCGTTAATAGTAAATATAAAACAAAATATATGATTTCTTAGTGTCAGAAAGAATCGAAAATTCTACCACAATATATTAGTTCTTGTTCATAAAAAATATTAAATAAAAGTTTCGATTAGATTCCGGTTTCTAATTTTTAAGAATTTTGATTCCAAAATCAGTATTTTCCGATACGATTCCAGTGAATTGTTGAAAATTTAATGAATATATTCTTATAGATTTTGAACGATGTTGTTTTAATTATGTTTTATTTTGATAAATTAACAATTTTAGTTAAAAATTAGTTATACTTTATATATTAATGAATTATATTGTTTATTAAGTTTTGAAAATTATATTGATTTTATTTTAGAGCATGTGAAATGTAAAAATGTAGGTAAACTCGGTATCAATTTAGCGACATGACTATAGGAATTCTAAAAATTAACACGTACAATAAAAACCCAATATTGTATAATTTTTTTTTTTTAATTATTATAGCATAGTTGCATAGTGATATTAATAGCGCAGCCGGTCGGAATTTCGAATGCCATCATTTGATATTTAATATGTCATACCCGAAAATAACAAAATTAATATTTAAAATATAAATACTTTTATATAAATTTAGAAAATTTATTGAAAAATATACCTACTTATAAACATAACTAAAATTATAAACCAAAATTTAATGGAAATCAAAATAATTAAAAAATTATCTAGATAAATTTATCTAGATGAGAAAAATTTTCATCTAAGATAATAATTTTGATAACTTGTCAATCTTTATCGTGATAAGTCAAAAGATAAATGAATATTTATTTAGATAACTCATCTAGATAAATTTATATAGATTTCAACATTGATTATGACGTATATAATATTTGAAATCTAATTTCAAAATACAAGTTTTATCCTCAAAAACGTGTGGTACAACATGAGCTTCAAAATCACTTGTTCTAATGAATCATGTTTTTTTGATCTTTAATGAACGTGTATCTAGTTAAACAGGGGTATAGGTGAACGTCACCTAGCAATTTATCCGAAAAGAATCATACATAATTTACTATTTATCATATTTATAACCACATGGCACAGAATAAACGTAAAAAAAAAAAAAAAAATTCAAATTTAAAATAATGCGCATTCACTGTAATCTCTTTGTTAATGGGCAGGTGGGTCATCGTTAATCTTAAAACCGTAAACTATTCTTTTGTTGTGTGGTACTCACTTTAATAGCCGGTAATCGAATATACAATCATGTGCGATACGTAATTTGTCTGTTTGTGTCGCTTTAACAATATTCTATGTCAAATGTACGGTACCTAATCAAAAATACGGTTACGAAGTATAAAAAATTTTTCATTTTCATTTAGGCACTATTAGGTTTTGATATTCCAGATAGTTTTTTAAACATACTATAATACTAATACTATAATAAACATGGATATTGTTAAATATTTCTTTAAAACAAAATCAGTCTCAAGCTTCGACTGTTTATATTATAAGTTATAATTACAAAAATATTTTGTTTTTTTTTTTAGTTTGTCAACCCAATGGTATGGATAAACAAAATTAATGGTAAAATTATCTAGATATCTTAAGTTCAGAAAATTACAGTTATTTCAGTATTAAGTTAATTAATTATAATAACTTTAATAATTAAAGTTATAAATTATTAGTTAAATTTTCAATTAACCAGAAATGTATTTTATTTTATTATTATTATTATTATTATTATTATTATCATCGAAAAATTAATTTTTTGTTCGTAATAAAAAAAGTAAGAGTTAATTTTAGAAAAATAAAAATGAAGACTTACCATAAAAATAAGTTAAATAATAATTTAATTATTCATTGTATTAAATATGTATATTGTATATTATATACGTATATTAATATTTGTTTTATCACTTTGATAAATTAATCATACATCGTCAAATAATTATTTTTAAAACTAAACTTGGAATAAACAAAAATTAATTAAGTCTTAACTAACTCATAGATGTTTAATTAAATAATTTGATAAGTTCACATTATACTAGAGTAACTAGTTGAGCTAAAAAATTTTACTTTCAACATAACTCTTGTATAATATTGTTATAATTTGACGTAAATTTTAAATCTAAAATGATCAATATTATTCTATCATTACTAATTATGTACTTATGTACAATGCATGCAATATAAGAGTTATACAATTATTATTATTATTAATTGATAGTTTTGGTTATAAAATTACCTAATGTGTAACATTAAATACTCAAAATATTAAGACAAATTACATTTTTACTATAATTATGTATTTAAATTCCAATTCTTTCAAACGATATTTAACCATTTAAACATTGTTCATTGTTTTAATTATGAAATACTAAATAGGTTACTATTTACAATAATTATATACGCTAAAATATTTAAATACAGTAAATATATATTGGGAAACTCACTATATATATGATAAACAATTAATAAAGTATTACATTTATAAGATATTTATCGTACGAATTCAATTCTTAATTATACTTAAAATATTCTAAATAGTTATAATATAATTTATAATGCAGATTATATAAAAAAAAAAAAAAAACTTTAATAAGAAATTGGATTTAAAAGGTAAAGCGGAATACATATACAGTTGACGTATAACCGTTATTATTTTGTGTAGTAAAAAAGGAATGGATTTAAGTATTTTCAATGTTTCGAAATAATCGTGTTCATCGGTTCGAACTCAACAATAATATAATTACCAACAGATAGCATAACGATAATTTAATTGAAAGAATAACATTTTCAAACATTGTTCATCGGATGACAAGGTATGTAGTGCGGTAAGTACTGGCCCAGCTCATTTCAGTTTACCAAACTTTCACTTAGTTTTCCGAAAACAACTATCGGAAATGTATAGAAAACTTACATATAAAAGTTCCAAGTCGTTTCAGGTTATAATATGATTTTAGCCAGGTTGACTTAAATGGTTAAAGTTTCTTCTTTGTCCCATCCCATTTTTATAGTTCAATACTAATGCATTTCCAAAATAAAATATTATTTATCTGCAAATTCTCGATCGATCTTTGTTTATATTATTGCATTCGGTACCACAAGGTTATAAATAAATAAATATAACATTAGAATCAAACCAATTATGATAGATACCCGGGTTTAATTATAGAAGTAGATACTCATCAATCAAAAATTAATTTTAAATCATATTATTTGGGTTCACATAAAATAAAATGAAATCTTTGTAAAATCTTTGTACATTCTTGACTTTGATTAAAATATAAAATATATTTTTTCTACCGATTAATTATCAAAACATTTTCAATATAATAAGAATACCCATAATAAAATACCGTACACAATTTATTTATATCTACAACCATTAAAATATATTTTCCGGTCTTAAAACCTAAAATTATGTTTTTGAAGCATTTAGAAACTTAATATCACAAAATATTAAACTCCTTAAAATTAAAACAACTCAAAATAATTGTTAGACACTTTGAACATTCTAATATGTAATATGTAATTTTTATGTTGTATTTGTATTTTATTGTTGGTATAAATTTAAAGTATGTTTTGGAACTAAGTATAAGGCAATACCCATAACTGTTGTTGATAAAAGCATATTTGCATAGTTCTTTTCGCAAATTAATGATAATATTTTTTTTACGCATAAAAAACTATTGATTAGATTATAAAATTGATTCTGTGAAGTACTAAAGCTACCTAATTTATTACCGGAAAAAGAAATTTCAAGAATAATATAGTTTAAAAAGTATATATACAGAAATAAAAAAAAATCATCATTGTAAAACTATTATATTATCTCGCTTGGCTTAGAATCTAAAACAATAATAATACTAAAAAAAATTGAGTCTACATTTATAAATCCTTATTGTTAATAAACCTAGTTTTTTAAGTTTTCTTCTGTTCTTAAAACAATTATAGAAAACATATAAGTAATAACAGAAACCAATTTTCCCGTATAGTATTGTTTAAAAGAATACTTTTATATAGTGTATGCAGTACTTCATAAATGCAGTAAAAATAAAAGAAATAACAATTAAATAGTTGTAATGGTAATTTATATATGATTTCAAGTGTAGAGAAGAAGCTATTTTGATTTTTCAATAATATTTATTTTATAATAATATTGGGTTTGTAAGGATGTTTATTTTTTTTTTTTTTGTGTAAACAACTTTTTAGGTAGAAGGAGAAAAGTAAGAGTTTTAGGGTAAAGAGGTTTTTTGATAGCAAATTCATTCATGTTGATACTTTTTAGGAGTCATTTTTTGATTTCCCAGGTACATTCCTTACTACGTTTTATTCAGTGTATGCATTATGAAATATTTTATGAATGTAAGAGAATAACAAAATAGCTATCCTCTATCTGGAGATCAAAGAGACGATGGATAAACTTCCAACACCTATAACTGGACGCCATTTTTATTTGTTTTTTTCTGGTTTTGATGTTTTTTTAGATATTTCCATATGTTTAATTATTTACAATACACTAGTGTAAATGTTTTTATACTACATTCATAAATATTTTATAATTAGTAATATTTTTCTTGAACATTTGTGTACCTATGTGATATCAAAAATTATTTCGTTGTTATCGTCCAGCCATTCATTAATTTAAATATAAAGACGGACGACATAAACCGAGAGACTCTCAATAAACGATTGGAAATGCAAAATTAAATTCACTTAATGTGCGTACACCACCATGACACGATACGTATCATATCATTATATGTTTTTTTTTTATCTAATAAATAAACATTTCTTTTCTATGTACCCGTTGTTGTATCAATTATATAATAAATTTCTCCCAAACGCCATTGAATTAACAGTTGATTATTTGGTGTTCTACAAATTTATATCACTTATGACAAAATCAATCCAAATTCATACATAGTTTTCTTGACTTTTTCTGTTATATATGATTATTAAAACGATTTTTTTTTTATGTAATTTTACACAGGTAGTAACAAATATTCACAATTTACCTATATTCTTTTTCCATAAAGTTATTTTTTTAGGATGTTTTAAACGCAATGGTAGTTTTTTATATATGTAATTTAAAAGATAAATGTAGTATAATGTTATACACTTTTTTTAACAAATTGCATACAATCGACAGAGCTGTAAAAATACTTTTAAAAAGCATTTGAGTAAGTCAAATAATATTCTTGAAAAAAGTACTTCGAGTAATACTTAAATACTTATTTATTCAATATATATAAGAAAATACTCAATTACATCAAAATAATATTTGAAATAATTTTAAAATATGTGGCTCTGTGATGTGGTGTTGAACGGTCTGCTTCTGGTATGGTATAATGGTATATGGTCCCGGAGGCCGAGATGGGTGGTTTTCCGCACGAAGTTCTCTCACTCACGTGGAGCGGTTCTCTCCCTCCGGGGAAACGTGATGAAAGACCGAAGGTGTAATTTCCCGAGTTTGGAGATGACTCCGGAGTGATTATCTGTTGGGCTCGTACAGGTGACTTCAGAAATTGAACGGTTTCCGTTTCCTGGACGATGATGTTAAAATTTCGGAAAAGGATGATTCCATAACCTGGGATGTGTCCGGATAGTTTTCCTCGCAGGTGTCGTAGAACAGCCGGATTTTCGTGGAATTGGAGTGCACTAGTCGGTGAAAGTGGACGACTCGATCGGAGGTCCGACGTTGATCCTGTTGCTGATGGCTACTGACCCGCGAATCCGAGATGACGCTTTGACACGAGGTAGTCTTGAACGACGAGGATAGAAGAAGAAGAATTTGAAGAATTGCAGAAGTAGAAGTCACGGAGGAAGGAGGTCAATATAACTTACAGAAGTAGCGGTTGATTTTGAGTAAGGCAGGTGGAAACGTAGTCTGACTAATACACCACTATTATGAAGCTTTTGGTCACAGCCCTACTACAGTAGAATATTTCTGATTTAGAATATCCTATAAGAGATAATGAATTCGAAAATGGGATTTCCCAAATCGACTAGTATTTATGTCCTTTGCACCCAGCTTACTTGTGTGGTTCAAACCTTTTCACGAGTCTCCGATTCCTTCGTGTTTTTCATAGCATCCTTGGTCGTTTTCGTCTCAAATGTTATTCATCTGTTCTTTTAAATTTCTATTATTCATTTTTTCCTTTGGTTCCTTGGTCGTGACCTGGGGTCCATTTTATCGCTGTTACAAAATTCTGCTCTTGGTCGTGGTCGCTGGTCTACACCCTCTATTGTTGTGATTTTAATCTCGTCGTATATTTTTCGTGAATGGTGGTGTTAGGTGTCACCCCTAGATGGCGAGTACTGGTTTGATAGTTGTGGTTACGCTAGATGGCGGCACCTAATTTGTGGTGACAACACTAGTTTTCGACTTGTTTCTGTTAGCTTGTATCTGGATCTATTTATTGGTAAACCGCTATTTTTTTTTTTTAGTAGCGCGAGACTATTAATCTCGGTAGTATTATAATAGGTATGTGTCGCTTTGGACCATTACAACTCCACTCATCCACCTAAGCATTCTCATCTCTGCTACACTCATTCTATGTTCTATCTTCCTATCTATTGCCCAACATACAACATTGCAGATCTCACCATAGCCTTATAAAATGTACCTTATAACCTAATAGGGATTAATTTGTTTCAAAAAACACCTGACTTTTCTCTCCACTTTTCCATCCACACTTAATGTGTGTTTCATATTCTCTAGGGGACTCTAAATACTTATTCCTTTTAACCTCAATAGTTTTATTAATATTGGTATCACGGTTATTTACATAGGTTTGTGCCTATGCTACTATGCATTACTTGATTCGAAGTGGCGTTTGTAGTGAACTAATAACACTAGTAGTAGTTGAACCGACAAAGTATTACAAGCAAAGTATACGGGAAAATGTGGTTTCTAATACAATATTATGCAAAAACAGTTGAAATTACGGACAAA
The DNA here is from genome assembly GCA_025469235.1 of Pemphigus obesinymphae. Lineage (NCBI taxonomy): Eukaryota > Metazoa > Arthropoda > Insecta > Hemiptera > Aphididae > Pemphigus > Pemphigus obesinymphae. The sequence continues at coordinate 83,071 of JAIPRL010001032.1, forward strand.
GTTAATAGAATCTTAATTATAAAACAAGAAATTCTTCATTAGATGTAATTGTTTTTATGTTCCTATGATTTATAGTTCTCATTATATATGCGTTTTTAATAAATTTGACCAACTATTTAGGTGCCAAAATTTAAAATTAATCTTACTATTAATATATATAAGATATATAATAGATAAGTGATAACTAAAGCCCAAAACAATTTTATTTTATTAAATCTAGTATAATTTTCACAATATTGATATTTATAAAGTATAATAATATGTGGTTACCTCACTTGTTACACAATAATTAAATTGTCTTTTTGTTGTTACATTTTTTTTATAATGGTTAGGTGTTGTGTTGTTGGGTGTACTTCAGGTTACAAAAGTAACTTAGAAAAATTTAATTTTAATTTTAATTCGTGACAATAACACAAAACCTGACCATTAGAAAACAATGTAAGAATAAATTACACAATCATGTAGCAAGTGTATTATAGGTATTTTATAAATATTGAACGACGATTTCTAACGATTGTTATTAGGTAAGTATATTGTAAAAATTTTATTGATTTAATAAAATAAAATACAATTGTTTTGGTTATCGCTTATCAGTAAAATTAATTTTAAATTTTAGCGCCAAAACAGTAGGTAAAATTTATTTAAAAAAACACATAAAATGAGTAAGATAAATCATAGAAATACAAAAAAGAATTATATCTAATGAAGAATTTCCTGTTTTATATTTAAGATTCTATTAAATTTTTTCGTAATTTCAACTTTTTATGCATACTATATAGAAAACCATATTTTTTTGTATACTTTACGTGTAATAGGCAGTTCAACTATTATTTTACTACAAACGACGCATCGACCACGACAATGCCTCGAACACCATCTTGTGTACTGTGAAGATAACCGTGATTCCTATATAATAATAATTATACATTACCTATATTTAATGTCATATTTTGTATATTTTTTTTACAAATTATGTTTCTGAAATGTTTTATTTATATAGTTATATAACTATTACAATTCAAAAATATAATTTGTTAAAAATGTTTCATAGTTATATTGATCTTATTTTTTGTTATAGTAGTACCACCTAATATTCATTCGACCGAAGCACTGTTGCTTAATCATGCTTATAATCACAATATATTGTATAACCACATTATGGTTTTAAACTTTGATCTATTAAATAAATTATATAGCTTGTCTGATTTTTTAATATATAATATATTTGTTTTTATTTTTTTATTTATTTTTTACTTTTAATAATATAATATAACATAAATTTAATATATAAAAGTATTTCAAACAAATTAATATTCAATACCATAAAAAAATTAATACTACTCAAATACAAGAAAGCAAAAATTAGTTGAATAAAATATTGAATACTCAAAAAAAGTGTTTAAATACCAATATTAAAATTATTTTAGTCAAATACTTTACAATTCTGATAATCGGTAATAAAATTATCAAAAGAACATTGAATATTTAAATTGTATGAAATAAAAGTTTAAAATTTGAATATTTTTTATATATTATTCAAATTTTATTCACTACTAATAAAATTAATATTTCTGATCTAACTTATATAGTATTTTTTTCAATACCAAGTGTTGGTAAGTCACTTATATAAAGTTATTGTACCTAATTTATTGTCAGGTTTTTATATTATAGAGAATATGATGTTACAACAATATTCGAAATTAGAACTTATTTTAATTTATAAATATAACAAATCTGTGTTGTATTATATAATACAAATGATTGTATCTCATAATTTAGATATGCTGTAGTGAAATATAATTATCGAATATATTTTGCGCAGAAACTTCTTGTGAATTCACTACCTATTGTGTTGAACTATACACAATCATTATTATTTCTTTCAATCTTTTAGATTTATGAAATAGTTTTTAGTTTATTTCATCCAACCGCTACATTCACCTTTATATATTATTTTTTATTATACTTATTTTCAAAAGTATAGTTTCAAGTTAAGTATTAAATTTAAGCAAAATAATGCTACACATACAATAAATAGTATACATGACCCCTAATCCCTTGAAGCATTATAAATTTACAGAAGATAGAATCTAAAGTACAGTAACAACTATATGATCAACAATATTACAAGTTCCAAGGACATTGTTCAGAAGTATTAATATGCGATAAAATCCCTTTTTTTTAAATTTAACATAATGGAAAAAATGCATCACATTTTCTCGTTATTCGTGAATATAATATTAGATACCTAACATTATTTATTTTTCAAGTGTCTTCAAAATGAAGACGTATATTATTGTAGAAATTAAACAATTAGTGAATAATGTTTTTAACTCTTAGAAACCTTCATTATTAAAAACGCATAATAATGTAGTTCACATTGAAAAACTATGAAACTAATAATAGTGAACATTAGCAACTTTTAAAATGCAATTTAACAATTATTATAATCTTCTACCAATCTTTTGCTATCAAATTATTTGTAAAATTTAAAAATTGAAAAATAGTAATAATAATAATTTATTACCTAATAATAATTAATTTTAATATTACTAAATATTATATTTTATAATATGATATTTTGTTGGTGTAATACAATTAAATACCTATTTTAACAATGTCTATCACTAGATCAATCAAAATTATTATAAAAATGGGTATTGATTACCTAGTTAAGAACCATATGATCATGTAATTAAAAATCTGATCAAAGATTCAAAAGTGGAATAAAGAAAACGAATTGTTTAGTATATTAAAATAAATTTATGATACTGTGTTATAGGATTACAAATTTAGATATTATCAGTAAAAAATATAGCTACGATAACTAATTTATTGAAATGTTATAGAGTAAAGTAAATGGTATATAAATAATAATTTATTATTGAGTACCAATCAATGTATATATTTGTAATCATTTGTAGACAACAATAGAATCATAAGGACAATTTGTGTAGGTACATACTTTAAAGTACTTGAATATAAATTTTGTGTACTGCATTTTAATTTTAGACTCTGAATGAAGCGAGAAATGTATTTGTGTTACAGTGATTTGTTTATTTTATTTCTTATGTCTGGAATCAAAATGTCTATTTGAAAAAGTACTTTAATCATTACATTATTATTAGAAAATGCTTACTGGTAATATATATAATATTATTAAGTATAGGTACATGCAAATATGCGGTATAAAAAAATGTAATTCATTTTGTTCAGTTTTAAATTGAGTTATGGTACCAATAACTTTAATAATAAAACGAAAGTATAAAAATGAAAACAATATAAATCAAACCTAATAGGTACAAAAAATTTTCAATGATTATTAAAAAAAAAAAAAATAAGTTCCAACAATATGTAAACTTTTACAACCAAAAAAGAATGATATCTTAAGTATAAAATACTGAATAATAAAACGTCTATATAATTAAAAATCAAATTTGAAATGTATATTCATATTTTTTGTGATTTTTAGTGATAAAATAACCTTTTATATCCGTATTATTCAGAAAAATCCATTTCTATTAAGAATATGCAATTACGTAAAAAATATACAAAATATAAAATTATAAAATTTTCTTATTTATTTAGTAATCACGAAAACTCAATAACTGCATGTATTTTATGAAGAAAATAGCACCATGCATTTAATGTTAATTCCAGTCTTTATAAGTCTCAGAAAATTATTATGAATTATGAAACTGTTTTCTTGATTTACAATATTAGCTCTGTGTGAAATATCTGGAGTAAAAATATATCCATGTGAAATTGATTTATAATAATATATAGAAATGATCTATTTGAAAATAAGTGTATTCATTTATGAAATCTCAATTGTGGCATACTATTATAAAAATTCAATAGATTTTGTAAAAAAAAATTATTACGCAGTAAGTCTTCTTCTTCATTTTCTATTTCCCAAACTTTAGGAAGTAAGTAACTTTATTATTCTTGCAATATTAAAGACCATTTTCATGCGACTTGAGTGTGATATAACATATATATAGTCATGCTCTCTAAAATCTTAACGATAATATAATTGATAATTATACCGATTTGATGTTAAAATAATTTACAAAAAAAATCAAAGCAGATGCTATAATATCAGTGTCTTAAGAATAGATGAAATTAATTAATACAACAAATATACAATATAATCAGTTTGATTTGGGAACGCGAGGAAAACCAACAATATGGAGTTCATTCTATTTTATCTCCGGCAATAAAATAGAAATATGTTATAAATTGAAAAAACTATAGGAATTTTATTACTAAATACTTCGTTTGAATTCATGGTAAAAAAGTCAACACTGGACAAAATTCACGATATTAAACAGATAACCGAAAAAAGAAACGAGTTCGACAAAGATGTACATTTTTTTTTTTTTGTAGACTTTAGAAAACAATATTGATCGTGTATTAAGGGATAAAAAGGCAAAGTAAAGTTTGGGGGTAGAGGAGAAGTCAGAAGAATTAAAAATGTTAAATATAAGTTAATAGAAAGGCAATTTACATAAATAATTTTAAATTATCAGTGAATTATAGGAAATTATAGTTTAAATAAATCTTAACACTTAATAAATAACGTAAAAAGTTACGGAAAAAGATACCCTCTATGATGAACCACAGATGGGACATTGTGAACTTTGGATTTAATACCAAACCATTTTTTCCTACGATTATTCAAATAAAAGCTGAACCCAGATAATAAAGGATCTCTAAATCCACCACTCATGTAATGGATGATGCACTCTGTCAAATACTTTATTTAAATCAATGTAAATGACGTATACTTGATTACCACTTATAAAAGAATTACATACATAATTTAAAAGTTCAAAATTTCCTGTTGTTACTAAATGACCTTTGTGAAATTCGTGTTCTTTATGGATTAAAATTTAATTTATTTATTTACCACGTGTAGTATCAAAACAAAACACTCAAAGCGTTTCCTGATTTGACTGAGTATAGTTATTGGTCAATAATTACCAACATCAGAAAAATATCGAGAGTTCAACACTGGCGTTATAGAACTAAAATTAAGTAGTTTAGGGTAAAACCTGAATCGGGAGACTTTCAAAATAAAAGCCATAGCGAAAAATATATAGAAGATCAAATATTATATAACATTCATTAAAAAAAATATCAGGACCAACTAACTTGGTAAATTTCACACTAGTCAAATTATTTTAAACTTGAACAATATCAAAGAAACAGTTACTTAGGAACATTATGAAATAGTCTCGGATATGTTTAAGAGTATACTTGCCATTAGAGTGGAGTAAACAGAATTAAAATGTTTGAAAAAGAGATCAGCCACATTGTACGCGCGTAATGCGCGGACCGACCGAAGGACCAGTGGCCTAAGGCCACACGAAAAAATATAAAAATATAATTGTGCCTTCAAGTTGTTGGGTAGGCAATCTAACGTACCTGACTCCCTAAATAATGTGGATAGGCAACCCAACGCACCTTACTTCAGAGATAGTATAGGTAGGCAACTGTATTTACGTACCGCGCATTGGTGCGACACATACAAAGATGACGATAAAGAAACAAAATAAATGAGAGGACACGACAGAGATAAGAATTGCGAATAATCAAATGAGAGGTAGCAACAATACGAGGAAGGAATTTAATTTTGTTTTACATTAACAAGACTTAAAACTACACATAGCTGTTGGTCGGTGACTGATCGAGGTGGTTCTGATATTCGGTGATCAATACAACTGGGCGACATGGACGGCCGATATCAGTCTTACGTGAACACGAATTCTGACGCCAATCCCGATCTCGGGCGATTATGAATGTGTACCTACCAGAACACCGATGACTTGCAAGAGGCGTTGTATCGCCAAATATTAGCGAAATTACCAGAAGAAATGAGGAAGATAAGTAACGAATTTAACATATGAAATTTTGTGTTTGATTTTTATTGACACGAAAATGAAAAGACACTGATTGCCGACATATACGGAATTGTTTCAATACATATTAATTGTCTACACTGACGAACGAGAATAAAAATAATAATATATTTACACAATAATAGATATATGTTGCTACGATGGCGAATACGGATCGAAGACAAAATTAATATAGGCGTGTGTTGCCTCAATGGCGAACACGGAACGAGAATATAATTTATTTATTATGTCGACGGAGTCGAGTAAACGATATATTACGACTGACAAAAATTCACAAATCAAATAATAATATTACTACATTGAAACAAAAACAAAAATACGATAACAAATATAATAGGTACAATAATAATAATTAACGAAACAAAACAACAAAACAAGAGATATGATGACAATAATAATATAATAATGAATAGCAGAATGGAGTGGACAGGGGACAGATGATAAACGGTGGTATCGCTGGTCGGATTTAGTCTTGCATATTTACGCGAAGCCATATTTCTCGGCCCACTCAAAATTGGCTTTAACAAAGACATTAAACTGAATGTAATATTATTGGTTTAATTAAATCAAATAGTCTTTAAAGTCCGTAAACGAATAGTATAAATATTTTTCAATATATTTTATGTATCTGCCTATATGTACATGCATCATCTTTATTTTATTATTATTATTATTATTAACATTCTTACTTATTTTTTATTTAGCTCTTCAATAAACATCATGGGCCACCCTAACTTGGTTATTGAATGTATTAAACATTTGATACACTATATTTATAAAAATAACCATAATTATGTTATAGATACGTGAATATAAGCTAGGCTGGGCGTTAAGGAGTTAAAAGTTGATACGGTGTAGTAGGTGAGATGAGGACACTTCGGCACAAAATCGTCACAAATTACAACATCGTGTTTATAAATTATACGGTAATAATTTATTTTATTGTAAATAAATATAAATTATAACAATATTAATAGATAAATATAAATAATATATTATAAACGCCCAATGGCTTATACAAATATATGTGTATGAAATATTAAATGATGATGGATGGATGATGGTATGAGTATTATGGACACACAATATATATATATTAGCACGAAGAATATAATAACGTAGGGTACGTGTACGATGCCTACGAACGGACTGACTTCAAATCACATTGTAGTCGATATAATCGGGTCGTCTTTCGTCGGTATCATTGTTTATATTTATATAGATGCATAAGTAATCACGGGCGATTTTCGTCGTAAAGACTTAATTACGCAATAATAATTAATATACTTTATAAATATAAACTGTACTGTTTGTTTACTGAACACCAGTGGTGACCTTCAATCGCGCGCGTAAAATATTCGCAGCGGAAAGGCGTTGGTGTTTTCGTCGCGTGACGGGGTGGACGGTTGATTATGATCGGTCGTAATTACCTATATATACATTCATTTAACATGTAGGTAATAACGGACCGTGTCAACCCTCCCCCACCATACTGTCCAACCGGGATGTGATCATTTGGAGAAAATACGATGAAGGATATGTGCCTTTCCTATTCGAAACCTGATGTTCATGCCCTTCGGTATTTCCGGAGGATTATACCCATCAGGTTTCGGGGAAAAGTTTCACCCTAAGGAGAAGACTAAGATGTTAGCTTTTGGTCTTGGTCCAGGAAGTTGGAGATTTCATTTTCCAAGGTGTCTTCCTCCTTTCCCTGTTCCGCTCCTTGGTCCTCCACCTCCATAGGCACCTCCTCGACGGCTGGGAGAATGGTCCTTGGTGCAGGAACTGGTCGGTCTACTGGATTCCAGGATTTCTCTGTGGGTGCAGGCGTAGAGTCCGGGCTTACAGGTTTCTCTAAACGAAACTGCTGGGACGTATTGTCCCGGGACTCTCTGAAGCGACGTCGCTTATCTAATTGTTTCTTTCGGCGATGTTCTGCCAGACGGGCCATCGATCTCCTTTTCGCAGCGGATGTTGTGGCATCGATCACCTCTGTGCCACTCCTCATTTCTGTCGTCGCTGTGGGGGTTTGTTGGCCCACTGTTGACTTCGGTGTCTGGGTCACCAAATGTGTCGTTACCCTAGGTCCCGAACCAGGTGCTGGCGTGCTGCGTGGCTGACACCATGGTGGCCGTTGTATTCCCGTTGGCCTGGTCGGTCGTGGGTGCTAACCCAGTGTTATTGGGCAAACGGGGTACAGGTGGTGTAGGCATCGCTGCGATGCGAGCCTGCCATCCTCGGATGTAGGCCTCCCACAGCGACGGGTACCGTTGCAGTTCGCTCAAGGACGCCTCTTGGACCTGAGCTGGTGTCAGTGAGGTACCCGGTAACCGACCTCCCAGACTCTGCAGAATTCGCTGGCCCTCCTGCTGGTTCATAACTAGTGTCTGGAGGCGCTCCCGGTAGGTTTTGGTGTTGGAGCCAGATATGGTGGAGACTGAACTCTGGACGGAGCGGCTGCGTCCCTGGCTTGATGATGCTGTTGTCTGAGCCATACTATTTAGAGAGGGACAAAACATGGAAAAATCTTAAAATATTTATTAATATCAATGAGGTAATATGGTACCCTCAATTCTACTTTCCGTGTCCTGAGCCGGTTTCAAACACGATACATGAAGCTTTCGGGATGGACGTTGGTTCGTAAGGTAAACTCCTGAACCTATTCGATCCACCAATGGAACAGGTCCCGCCCATTTCGGTGCAAAATCCGCATGAAACCCTTTATCTGCTCTTGATAGATGGTGTGCTTTATAATAGACCCAGTCTCCAATCAAAAATTTTGATTCCTTCGGGGAAACCTGGTTCTATTTATTATAAAGGGATTCAAAAGTTTCTGTTTCATTATCCTGTCTATGTCGATTAACGTCTTGCGGAGGAATAATTGGTGAATAAGACAGGGCCCAATCGCCAGGTCATTTGGCTTCTCTGCCGAGTAGCAATACTGATGGGAGAAAGCCTGTTGCCACATTTAATCTATTCAGGATCACGAAGAGTATCGACGATAGTTTGGTGTCCCATGAGCGATGACTTTCGCCCATGAGGTGAGCGCGAAGTCCTTTTTTCAGTTCTTGGTTGCGACGTTCGACGGGGTTTGTTCTAGAGTGGTACACCGGAGTAGTCCAGCCCTTCCCCCCCCCCCAATCGGTTGAGTGCTCTAAGCATTTCTTGAGAAGTGAACTGAGTTCCATAATCGTTTAAACATACACGAGGATAACCGAACCGAGAGAAGAATTCACGTTCGAGTGTTTGTGTTATTACTTTAGTAGTTGTTGTGCCTAAGGGATATGCTTCTACCCATATACTAAAGCAATCTGTAGCCACTAGTATGCATGTTTTACCCCTGCCTGTTCTTGGATAGGAACCCATCATATCAATACTAATGACTTCCCATGATTGTCGTGGTTTTCTCGAACTCACGGGGTCTTCTGGTTTTGAATTTAAGGTCTTCGTACAAGCGCATATGTGGCATGCACCTACATATTTTCTCACCTTGTCTTTTAGCCCTTTCCAATAAAATCTTTGTCGAATAGCCCTAAATGTTTCATTCCAACCTGGATGACTAGCTAGAGTGTGATCGTGGTACCACCAAAGCATTTGGGTTGCGTTATCAAGAGGTACCACGTTTGGACAAGGTGAACAGTCATAGAATTTATCAATCGTTTTCCTGAAAAGATCATCAGCTCTGATATATACTTTACGCTGAGCATTTGACCTTCGGGTGTTGTTGGCCGGACAGTCAGTGGTTATGTTATTCCTAACAGAATTCACATACTGATCCTCTTACTGCCAACCTTTCAACACCTCTTCAGAAAAAGGTGTGTCGATGGTTCCCTCCTTGTGACCTATTAAAGAAAATAATCTATCAGAAGTGCTATGAGGTGTATAATATAATGATGTGGGCACTTCTAAAAGGTTTTCTTCGAGTTCGTCTTCATTGATTGATGGACCATCAGATGGGTTACGTGACAACATGTCTGGGGTCTGATTCAGCGATCCTGACACGTGTGTAGTCTTAAAATCTAAGTTACTTAATTGTAATGCCCATCCGGTTAACTTAGATTTTTGGTCTTTGGTCTTATGCAACCTAATCTATCTATCCTAATCTAAGTCAATTCTAAATTATCTGTAAGGAGCTCAAAGGGACCAGGCTCGAGGTAAGGCCGAAATTTATCAACAGCCCAAATCACGGCCAAATATTCTCTCTCCACGGCTGCATACCTCTTTTGTGTCTTACTTAACATTTTGCTGGCGTAGGCAATTATCTGTCTTTCCTCAGGTCTGTCACCCCTTTAGAAAAGAACAGCTCCTACTCCTATTTCGCTAGCATCAGTTTTAAGGCAAAAGGGTTTGTTATAATGGGATGAGTTTAGCTTAGGGGACTCGAACAGGGCTTTCTTAATTGTCTCAAAAGCATTCTGTTCGGTTTGTCCCTATCGCCATTTGGTTCCTTGTTTAAGTAGTTCTGTTAAAGGTGTTATAGTGTCAGTTTAATTATCTACAATCTGACTATACCAGTTACAAACCCCTAAGAAACTACGAAGCTCCTTAACCCTATGTGGTATCGGGAATTCCCTAATTGCTTTAAGCTTTTCGGGTTGTTTTTGAATTCCCTCTGAATCCACTAAATGTTCGAGAAATGAGATTTCAGTGGTTCTTAATCTACATTTCTTTGGATGACACGTGAGACCATGTCTACTTAGATGTTCAAAAACTTTAGTTAAATGAGTTATGTGGTTGTCAAACGTATTTGAATATATTACTATATCATCAAGATAAACCTGAACAAAATCATCTAAATAACCCCTTAAAACCTCATTCATGAGTCTAACGAAGGTCATGGGTGAGTTTTTGAGACCAAACGGGAGAACTCTAAACTGATAGAGATCTCGACGTGTACGGAAAGCTGAATACCTTCTAGAATCAGGGTTTAAAGATACTTGCCAGCATCCAGATTTTAAATCCAAGATACTGAAAATCTTAGCTCCCCTTATATTCCTTATCATGTCATTTAAATTTGGCATGGGATAAACATCAGATTCCGTCACTTCGTTTAGTCTCCTATAATCAATGCATAGCCGGAATGAACCGTCTTTCTTCTTTGCTAAGACTATAGGTGCGGCCCAGGGTGAGGTACTTGGTTCTACTAAACCTTGCTCTTCCATATCCCTTATCATATTAATTATGATATTTTGCTTTTCTGCTGGATAAGGATATGGCTTTAGAGCAATAGGAGTAGTATTTTTTAATCGAATTTCTTGATCAATTTTCCGATATTCGGATCGCTCGAAATTTGGATCTCTGAGAAATCGAAATCACCTAACCCTTTTGGCGGTTTGTCTGTCGTCCAGCAAACTGAAGTTCACTTGGAAGTTCCCATGTAAATGGTACATGCTGAGTAATCCCAAGATACTTCGTTTTCCACTAGAAAATCGTGACTTAAGAGAATATCACAGTACAGGTTATCTTAAATCGGAGCTTTGAACGGGATAAAAAGATCTGCAATTTGTGCTACGAATGTCGCATGGCCACTTACGTTTTGAGTGTGGTCATCTGCTATTCGTACTGATGAAATTGGTCCATTTACAACTTTTCCGTATTTTAAAGAAATTTCTGGTCTGACATATGGCCTTTGTGCCTGTGAATCAAAGAGAGCAGTTAGGAAACCAGTTTCAAATTCCAACTCACTAGATGGAGTTGGTATCTTTGTTTGGTCTTTGTCACTTACAGTTTGCACAGACGCAATTTCGGATCGATCGTAATGATTGTTCTCCTTCTCAGAAGTAGTCCTTCGATCGTAAAATTTTAGTTCGTCTGTGACTTTACACTGTTTGTCTCTATAATTCACAAGAGTTTGGTCGTTTGAATGATGTATGTCGAGGCCAGTATAAGTTCAGCTCAGGTCCTAATGATTTTTCTATCAAAACTAAATTCGTTGGTTCTGAGAAACTAGTTGATCTTTGATCAAGATTACCAGGGTTAGTGTCAGAATTGTCATCAAATACTAGAATTGCGTGTTCAGAATTATCTGGATTCTCAAGACAGAAAGTAGTGAAAGAATCGTCAACAGTATGTTTTAGGTCAGTATTTTGTATTATCTTTTCCTGAACAATGATGGAAGAGGTTGAGCGACTAGCCTTTCTTTGGTCAAGAATATCAAAGCTAACGACAACGTCCGATGATGATAATGATGAATGTTCTGGTAAAGAATGATGAAACTGGGTCCTACATAATGTATTTGACGAATTTTCTGATGATGATTTGGCCATGAAATTTCTTAAATTTTCGATTCCTAATACCTGTTTGGTCTCTTTTACAGCTACATTAGTTGATTCAGGAACTGAATTATCAGAGCTAAGGGCTAGTAAATCAAAAACTGGTAAGAAATCGTCGGAAAGTTGTTTTTCACCCGTGGAGTGGACTAAGCCCCATCGGGTTTGGTCCGTTTCCCGTCGGGATTTTGAGGCATTCATTGTTCCAATGAGACCCTTTGCAATACCGGGACGGATGGGGTAGCTTACGAAGTAAACCAAGTTATGTGCTAAATTTTCCTACTGGTGCTGAAGAAGTTTTCCCCGGATCACTATATTTGACTTTAACGGGCTGCCGGGATTTATATTGCATCTCCGGTTTAACGGATGTGGAAACGTCTAAAACTACAGCTATTCGCCTAAGGTCTAAGAAGGTCTTTTGGTGTTGTAACCTCACGTGGGTACAGTACTCTTCTCGCATGAGTCCTACAATAGTGCTAAATACTTGAGATTCTGAAAGCCCTGTTCGTACCCGACACGCTAACTGATTTTTCTCTAGCACGAAATCGGTCAGTCGTTGGTCTCCGCCCTATCGAACTGATACGATTTCTGCTCGGAGATGGGACTGTATATCTGGATTATTGAATCGTTCGGTAAATTCGCTTTTAAACTCGGACCAGGATAAATCTAGTGCCCTGATATTTTTCCACCAGTCAAAAGAATTTTCCGTCAGTTGTAGCTGAATAGTCCTAACCCAAGCCGACTTATGAATGTTTGCCTGCTGCAAAATGCATTCGGAATTACTGATGAATCTCATAGGGTCTTCTTCCTTTTCACCAGAGAAATTCGGGAGAGATGCTCTAACGGTTTTTAAATCATGAATCGGGATAAGCATCGACTGTCCTAGACGAGTCGGGAAATCGGAAATTTCGTCGAAATCACGCGTACCTGTAAAATGTACAGTGTGGTTTGATCGATCGAAATTGCGTGTATCATGGCCGGTAGTATATCTGACATTATCTTGGGAAAAATGTCCCTGATGTCTATTCGTATTCTGAAGGTTATGATCCCACCCCGTACTATTCGATATTGGTTCATCATGCCCAGATTATGTTAACTTAAACCTGTGAATTCGATGACACTGATATTAGTAGTGAAGTAAATTAGTCGCTTCACTAGTGTTCTATCTCATGGAATAATTTTTTTTAATCCATGAACGAAATTAAACGATCAAAACAAGGGTTTGATTTTTATTACCTGACAAAAATGAAATGTTCACGTCGCATTTGATCAATAGCCTTACGAGTTTTTTCTGTCTGTGATTTTTTTAATTTGCACCAATTTTTACCAAAATTTTCTTGCATTTTTAATTATATTTTGTTGCTACATCATTTGTCCACTATGTTATCCGTCAAGTGTTGTGTGCTTGGCTTCAAAAGCGGTAAATCGGTGAGAAAACATTCTTTTCCTATGGAAAATATGAATTCACTGCCTGAATTTCAAGAACTGGGAACATGAAGTTGAAAAAATATTTCCAAGCCGTATGTGATGAAGTCATACCTTATATATATACAAAACATTTTAATAGTTCTTGTTATAGTCCAGGAACTATTCGATTGAAGAAAAATGTAATGCCTACTTTAGCATTACCAAATATGTATTATTTATGTTTATTATTTTTATTATTTAAGTTTACTATGTAGTATGTACCTATACCTAGATAATAACAATGCGTTAATAAAACATATACAAATTATATATAGGTATAGGTGTATATTATGAAGTATATTATATTACATTATAAGTGTATATTACTATCATAATAGTATTATACGTGTAGAAATAAGAGATATACTAGGATATGTTTTATACTAGGTAAACGTAAACCATATATGTTATCTCTGTCTAAGAAAAAATACCAATAAACAATAGGTACTCACTTGACAACACTGATGAGTTTTGTGTAATTGTTTAACTCGTATATACAATATATAATAATATATTGAAAAGTAATTTGTCGAATGTTTAATAATTTAACCTATTTTATTTCTAGTTATAATTTCACCTGAGATTCCATTAGATGGCCCTGAGCAACCACTGATAGATGAGTAAATCAAAATTGTAAATTTTATCATTGTAGATGAAACTAATGTCTGATAATGGTAAGCATATTAATTTAATTTGTTATTTAAATATAAGTAACTAATATTATGTTGAACATACTTTTTAGATTCAAAATACAGTATACTGACCAATTCTGTAGCTACAGCAAAGTTTCGTCTTTTCATGGACAAGGTTTTTGATTTTGTCAATGCAAGTATAATCAATGCTGAACTGGGAGAGCCATTAAGAAGTGTGGTAAGAGATAGATCTCTACATGTCGATCATTGGAAGTATACCATCAAAGTATTTGAGCCTATGAAATATATCCATTGGAATGTTTTTTGGTAGTGTTATTAATCATGGTATAAGAAATGAAAGTCCTATGTTATCACATATTTAATATGACTTTATATCAAGCCTGCCTCATACTCATGTTAACATCACGAACCCCCCGCGCCGTCTTTTTCACTGTGACATCATCTATAGTATGCCGTATTCTTATGCCAAATATTTCTATAATAAATGTTAATTATAGTTGAATTTAAACTGCAGAACTTAATAAAACAATTATTATTAAACGTAGTATTACCAAATAATCACTTCTTATTGAATTTAAATTACAATGGCAATAATTAAAATTTACAATACGTTTTTCCAAAGTGTTATTATATAGATAAATAGGTACCTAAAAAAATATTACTCTAAAATTAATAATGATACTATGATACGTAATATCTTATGCTAAAAATGATGATAAAATACAATTGAGAAGCTGAATTTTTTAACTATTATATCTAATTGGCTGAGTATTTATTACCTATAATATTATAACATCAAATATATTACCGACCTGTGGAACGATATATTAGATCCATCTAGTTTTGCCTTGCTGTAGTTTTGTGGACATGTCGCAATAGCGAAACAAGAACCGCCAATTAGTACAATAGTCTTCGAAGACATATTTGTAACTCACAATTTGTAAAATAAAAATGATTAAAACTTTTTATATACTATATAGTTTAAAAATTATCTTTATGCTTAAAACTTGTACTTCTTGTATACTTTTCATTTGTTTATACTGCGGACTACGTCATCATTAAATTTCTCCCACTCCTAAATTTTAAAAATTTTGAGATGAGGCAATACATATTATCTATAAACTTTGACTTTATATAACTAAAAATGTTTTACCTAATATTAATGAATAAAACAGGTAACATTTCATTTTTCTTTTTGAAATAAATGTAAATTTTAAAATTAAATGTCCAAAATATGATATAAAAATTTAAATTTAGGAACTTTTTCCCGTTTACTTATGGAAAAAATTGAAATTGTATTTTAAATAGTTCGGACAGAACTAAATATAATTGTGATAGTCTTAAAAAGTCAGCTCATGAATATTATTTAAAGCATTGAAAGCATAGAAAATAAACATATCCATAATATAATCTATAACGAAATTTAAAATTAAAAAAAAAATTACTTATTATTATGAGAACAATATATAAAAAGGAAATATACCTTCAGTTTGACATAGTTGTCTCTTATTTAGGGTATATAACTCATTGGTTTTGTTGGTAATTCATTTTTTCAATACTTTTTAACCACCTTAAGAGGACGCTACACCATTATTTTTCCGCGCGTAAAACATGTATTGGGAGATGTACGTTTCCGAAAAATTTAGTAGTTTTAGTGTATAATAACCTCCATAAAATTAAATATCATAAGATTATCTAAATACTTACATGGGCGATTTTCGATAAAATTATTAGAAGTCAAGTTATAAGACTTTGAAAAACAAAAAATTTGAAGTCTTATAATTTGACTTTTAATAAGTTTATCGAAAATCGCCCATGTAAATATTTAGATAATATTGTGATCTTTAATTTTGTATAGAAGTTGTTTTGTTATACACTAAAACAACTCAGTTTATCAGAAACGTGTATCTCCCAAGTTATGTTTTATATAATTTTCAATAATTTTTCACAATTATTGATGTCGGTAACTGGCGCCCCTATCGGAAACGTTATTATAAAGCGTTTCGCTTTCGTCTACGTCGTTTATCGTCCCGCGATCACAATAAGTACCTATATCTATTTTTATAATATTGGTTTTATGGATAATACTAAATATTATTATAGTCGCGGGCACTAAAATGAATGCTGTAGCGCGATTCTGTAACTCGGTAATACCTGTTATCGACAACTTTCGGTTCGTTAAGCTAACGAAACAACCACTATCGAATAATTATCGAAAAATTATCAATAGAGCGATTCTGTAACAGATATATAACGAATATTATCGTTAAGGTATCCAAAATATCCGATATCGTACCGGGCGGTTAGGAATTGCCATTAAGCGTTATTGAATCATAAAATATGTTAAGATTTATCATTATCACACATTTGATTTTGTATACACGTCGTAGTATTTTGCAATTTCACATTTTTCCTTTTTAAATTTGTTCAGTGTTTTGTGTTTAATTTGTATAAATAAGTAACTACTTTTTGATATTAATATATAAAACATGGCTTTATATTATCTTGGTTGGGAATTGTTTGCTTTGGAGGATAGGGTTTGAGCATTAGAAAGAAGAGTAGAGAGAAGAGTACTCAGAGATGCTCAAAATCCATATGAATTGCCCATAAATAAATGTATGAACACATTTTGAATTAGTCCACAACTTACAATGGACTTAACTATCGAAATTTGTGAATTAATTCAACGGAAACGTAGTTCAGGACTTCCTGTTGATATCCAATTAACTATACAATTTCCGATAAATATTTTATCTTGTAACATTATTAGCAGAACTGGGAAAATTAATTAAAAATATGAACTTGTTTTGTTCAAGTTCATTTCTAAATTAACTTAAGTTAATTTTTAATAAATGTTCTAATTATTAAATACATTTTTTAACTAAAAAACAAGTGATTTTCATTGACTTCTTCCCTCTACTACAAATTTCACAGGTCTGCAAAAAAAATTTTTTTTTGAGCTGCATGAAATATTTTTGGTGAACCTTATATTTTATAGGATACTGAATCCAAAAATGATTTCCATTTCCCCCTATCACGTACAGATTTTTCGCAAAATAATACAGGGTTTACAATAAAAAAAATCATGCAATGAAAAAAATCACTCATTTTATTACATTAAACTAAACATATACATATTTCTCATAAGAATTAAACATTTGTTATGTTTGTTAATAATGCCTTCATGAAACATTTAAAATTTTGTGTTCACTCGTTTTGCCTGTGAACCCTTTTTTTCTTTTCTTTGATGCTCCTCCGAACACGCTTTCGCTTTCCATTTTCTGTTTCCCGCTTGATCATCCAGCAGTAGTCAGCTAGCATATTCGCATTCCATCTTCCTTGGTAACGTCTTTCGATATCACGAACATCCTGGTGAAATCGTTCACCCTGCTCTTCACTATAGGCTCCCAAGTTTTCGGGAAAATAGTCGACATGGGAGTGTAAGAAATGAA